>JAZDUH010000383.1:11357500-11477500 GCA_036419115.1 Scarus forsteni | reverse complement strand
GTATTTGTGGGGTAAGCAGCACAACTAGTTGGTTGGCACCCATGAAAAATCAGCAAAATCCTCTCCATCTATGTAAACAGCTTATTATGCCATTAACTCTTTTTAAGGAACTAAAAGATTAAGGTCTGAAGAAACAAGACTTATTGGAAACTGAATAATTCATTTAACAAACAAGAGCCTCAGTAGTGTGTGGACAACAGCCTGTCACCTATTCCTCATGCTGGTCCCCAACATGGTCGCACACCGCTGTTGAACATCATCCTATTCTTCAACCAGCATTTGTCACAGGTCAGGCAACATGATTGTCAGAACCCACAAGTGCCTGGTGGGGTTGAGGTCTGGACTGCTGGTAAGGCTTTCCATCCTCTCCACTCCTAAATTCTGGAGGTAGTCTCTGAAAGACCCTGCTCTGTGGGGAGGGGCCTTGTCATCTTGGAGACTAAAGTTCAGCCCCACAAAGTGGGTATATGAGATTTACACTGGTTGCAAAAGCTCCCTTGGATATCTCCCCAGTGATGGCAAGCCTCAGTTTCAAGTGGGGAAAATGTTGCCTCACACCACCACACTGCCTCCTACAAAATATGTCTCTATTGTTGCAGCAATCAGCGTAGCATTCTTCACATCTTCTCCACACTTTGACCCAGTTATTCAACTTTTGTACACAGAATCTGGACTTTGCAGAACACAACATTCCTCAACATGTTCAGGTTCCAGCGGTAGCCAACACCAAGGCAAATGGGCCAGACAGATGGGCTATCATGGCAGGCCTCCTGGCAGCTCTATAATACCGGAGGTTAACCGTGTTCAGAGGATCAACTCACAGCTCTGCTCTCGATATGTGAGCGAATGCACAACCAGAGTATCAAACATGACAGATATCCCTTTGGCAAGAAGGGAGTAGCTGCTCTGCCCCACATGTCCCTTTTTACGCTGTATGCCGGACTTCACAAGATCCTGTCAGAATCCGCTCTACGCTGCACAAACACCTGAGTTAGGGAATCAACAACAAACAAAAGACACAATAGGGCATTTGAATCCAGACTTAAAGAGTCACATAATCAAAGAACTAGATGGGGTCAAAGAAAGAAGGTACGGAGCCCCTTAGGTGCCACAGAGGACAAAATATATAACTCGTGCGCACGAGATACTTATTCGTGCGCACGATATATTAAAACGTGCGCTCGAAATACTTATTCGTGCGCACGTTTTAGCTAAAGCGTGCGCACGACATACTAAAACGTGCGCACGAGATACTAAAACGTGTGAACGATATAGTTATTCGGCGCCGCGTTTTTGGCTAAACGTCTTCGAAATAAAGTTATTCATCGCGTTTTGACTTGTCCTTATTCTCGTCCGCTACGGCTTCCCGTAGAGAAGCCGGACGTTCAAAAACACACACAATGGAGAGAAGAAGTGAGCTAGTTAACTTTCACTTCCACCTCGGACTGTCATATAATGACATTCTTGTTGCTCTTATTATGACAGATGGAATAATTTGAAGTAGAACTTTGCTGCTTATACTAAAACACAACAGGCTCCACCGGTGTACTGTATGAAATGAACTGGTGACCGTCCAGGCAGAAGTGAGGGGGGCGTGTCTGAAGGACCCTTTTGTTTACTATCTGAACACCTCCCGAATCAATTGTATACACAAAAATGAGCTCTTTACACCCATTTACTTAGTGGTGGAAGTGACTTCACAACATTGAGCGTGACGACGAAGGATTTTGAAGGATTACAGACTTATTTAACAGCGTAAAGAAACGTAAGGTAATATATAGGTAAATATCTTAGATGTCTGATCAAAATGACAAATTTCCGACTGTGTCAACTGGTGATGGCCCCGAAACCCGCATTTTACCATCACTTCGGGGTATCAACAAACAATGTGTTCATGTTCAACGTATAACGGAGTGGGGAGGACTGGAAAATAGGTACAGAGGAGAAGGTTGTTTACAATGTGGAGGAAATTTTCGCTTCATCTTGTGATCAAACTGATGGCATATGTGTCTGCATTAAGTGTAAGCACAAGAGTGCATTTCTGTAAGCATGCTGAATTTGAGGGATATATTCTACTGTAGTTAGTGGTTTTGTTGACCAAAAAATGACTCGTCCTTGTAACCCATAGTAGAAAATTAATCCCTGTTAAGATCTTCATAATGCGATGGTCGAATGATACTTTGTAAACTGTGCAGCCTTTTAAGAGTTCGACGATCACTGACTTTTGACATCAGATCGGGGCACGTGGCGTTGTTGAATGCTGTTTGAATCAAATGTTGATCTCAATAAATGTTTTAACTGTTAAACATTGGTGTGTTGTCTTTAATTTGCTGTCCTGTTGAAAATATGTGTAATTACCTTTTTTTACTGACATTGATAAACAGCAGATAAGTTGTGAATGTGATAGAGGAAATACAACTTTATTATAGTTTTGTGACCAAGAAGGTTTTTTTGATATGTCAACATTTACAACTGCGGTCACGTCAGCCTTCTCTCGATTTTGCGTGGTCAAGCCAGCTGCTCCAACATTTTAAGTGCGCTCTTATTACAGACTGTATGGCAAGCGCATAACACAAGGACGAGTCATTTTGTGGTCAACAAAACCACACACACTACAGTAGAATATATCCCTCAAATTCAGCATGCTTACAGAAATGCACTCTTGTGCTTACACTTAATGCAGACACATGTGCCATCAGTTTGATCACAAGATGAAGCGAAAATTTCCTCCACATTGTAAAAAAAACCTACTCCTCTGTACCTATTTTCAAGTCCTCCCGACTCTTGTTATGCGTTGAACATGAACAAATTGTTTGTTGATACCCCGAAGTGACGGTAAAATGCGGGTTTCGGGACCATCACCAGTTGACACAGTCGGAAATTTGTCATTTTGATCAAACATCTAAGATATTTACCTATATATTACCTTACGTTTCTTTACGCTGTTAAATAAGTCTGTAATCCTTCAAAATCCTTCGTCGTCACGCTCAATGTTGTGAAGTCACTTCCACCACTAAGTAAATGGGTGTAAAGAGCTCATTTTTGTGTATACAATTGATTCGGGAGGTGTTCAGATAGTAAACAAAAGGGTCCTTCAGACACGCCCCCCTCACTTCTGCCTGGACGGTCACCAGTTCATTTCATACGGTACACCGGTGGAGCCTGTTGTGTTTTAGTATAAGCAGCAAAGTTCTACTTCAAATTATTCCATCTGTCATAATAAGAGCAACAAGAATGTCATTATATGACAGTCCGAGGTGGAAGTGAAAGTTAACTAGCTCACTTCTTCTCTCCATTGTGTGTGTTTGTGAACGTCCGGCTTCTCTATGGGAAGCCGTAGCGGACGAGAATAAGGACAAGTCAAAACGCGATGAATAACTTTATTTCGAAGACGTTTAGCCAAAAACGCGCGCTCGAATAACTATATCGCACACGCGTTTTAGTATCTCGTGGCGACGCTTTTAGTATGTCGCGGCGACGCTTTAGCTAAAACGTGCGCACGAATAAGTATTTCGAGCGCACGTTTTATTATGTCGTGCGCACGTTTTAATATATCGTGCGCACGAGTTATATATTTTGTTTTATTTTGTCCTCTGTGGCGCCTAAGGGGCTCCGTAAGAAGGCAAGGTACAGTTTTGTAAAAAAAATTTAGTATGAAATGTCAAGAGGCAGGATTCATGACCCCTACTGCAGTTACAAGTGAGCTCTTTAAATGCTTTTGTTTCACTTTCAGGTGGTTGTTTTCCTGTCCATATGAATTCACAGTTTGTTTGTTTGAAAATTGGAAACATCATAGCATGTCATCATGTTGAAGATAATTTGTAACTGATACATCACTAAATTGATCTTTCACACCTTTTTCATTCAGGACCCATCCTCCCCCACCTCTTCCGCCCCCAACCTCCCTCCTTGCCCCTCCATCATCTCCATCACCTCCTCCCACCAGCTTACCCCCCTCCTCCCCCTCTCCTTCCCCATCTCAGAGGCCTCGATGTCGCCCCTGTAGAGGGAGGAAGTGGGCTTTGGATGAGAAGTCGTGTCAGTGTCACTGCACCGTCAGAGCCGAGAGCTGCAGACTGAAAAACCGGAGGCTCAACCATCATCGCTGCAGGTGCACCATCATGCAGCGCATCAGTTACATTACAGCTGTCTATCCTCTTATCTCTCCACATACCAATCAACAAAGTGTTATTTTCTGCCTCAGCATAGAAGACTTGAAAGAAATATTTGAAACACTAATATTTTAGTGCTTGACTCTGAGTCAGAGAAGCAAACATGGCATAATGCTGCATTCATGGTCACATGAAGTGCATGTTTTCTGCAGTTTATGGTGAAATGCCAAATCTTAAATTGTTTACTTTTGCTTTTTTCAATTAATGCACTGTCAGACAGCTTATTTTATTTATTTTAGTCCCTGCCAACATTTCTATTTCTCAGCATTTGACATGAATAAGGAGTTACAGTAATTACACAGTTACACTCCTATATTCTATGAAGTTGTTTTCACACCAATACCCCTTTCACTCTAAAATTACCGGGTAAAAGCTTTTTATTTTCAATGTGGGTTAACCCGCTAACAATCAGCAAGTGACTCCTTTCCCACTGCCAGCAGACTAATAGCCAACGGACAAACTGTGTGGCTGTTTGTTTCCCTCTGGTGCGTCGAGCTGATGTCATCACATTGATGTCATCATCCGTGCACCAAAACACGTCCATGTAAACAATAGAAAGGACTATTGAAGCCATGGACATGGTGGTCAACTGTTTTCTGTACTAAGTACTTTTGTCCCTCTTTATAAATGTATAAATAGACAGGCATTCGAGCACTGATGATGTGAAGGTAGATGGAATGTGTTGAATGAGTTTTAGAAGTTACAGACAGAGGGGATGGGCACTATATTGCACTGTAGGCCCGTTACGGCATCATCCAATAAATTAACAGGTTCACCCAGGTGCGACTTTCCTACTGGAGCCAATTGGAGGCAAGCTGATAAAAACCTGTGTCTCTTGCAGGGTCTGTTGGCCTTGGTCTAAATCCCACTTAGACCCTTTCCCACTGCCTACAGGAGCCGATTGTTACTGGGTTTGAACAGTTTTTAGTCAGTGGGAAAGCGGTACTTGATTGATTCAGAGAGTTATTCCACTACAAGTGGGTCTTCTTTGGTCTGCATAGTTACTTTGAATATATATGAACACCCTGCTCCCTGTTTTAGTACAACAACCATGGAGAGCCCCCCTAACAAACATTATCTCAACTCGCTTTCAGTCGACCCTGTAGCGGTTTATTTGCATTGAAGACACAATTACACAGCAACTGACACTAACAGGGTGACAAGTTAGCTCATCACAGTATAATAATTGCAGTTGTAATAATTATTGCATTAGAGCTCCCAGGTTTCAAGACTGATAACAGTAGCAGTGTTTGTACAGGGCTTCTATCTGTACCAGAACCTCAAAGGTGGATAGGAAGAAACCCGTTATGCACATTATGTTTAGGGACAGCAAGGACTGGTGAACTCAGGTGTTCATCAGATTAAAGGTAAAGTCACTGGGTTTGTTCATTAAGGGAAGATGTTTGTGTGGGGAAAGAATCTCCATTGGCAAGAGTTAAACAACCTAGATCAAGAGGGTGCTTAGCTAGATCAAGGGAGGCCTGACATAGGGTTATGGTCTGCAAGTCTTAACTTAAAGAACTAACATTTCCCCAGGAAGACTCGTTTGAGGAAGCTTATAAAGGATAAAGCTTAGATATGCACATTTTAGGAGCAGAAGCAGAGCAATGAGGGTGGAAGTTAGAAGTGGAAGTAAAAGTGGGGTTTAGAGGGGTCACAGCAAGATCAGCAGTCTCATTACTATGAGAACCATCTGTACTGAAAAAAAGACTGAAAAGAAGGGATGCCAGTTAAAGATGATTAAATTCTGTCAGTAGAATAGGATGAAGAATAGAAGGTATAATGCCTGTTGTTTGGCCAAATTAAGGCTACATTTACACTGACACTCTCTGACTTAAAAACAAAGATATTTCCTTTGCATATTCAAGTTGATCTGCGTTCAGACAGAGACACTGGAGACGTATGAAACTGCTGTAGTATGCAGGTCGGTTCAGTAGATGGCATTGTAGGTTTACAGAGAGACAGCAACAAACAACAAACGTACGAAGAAGAAAAACTTTAAACAGACTACAATAGGGATGGGACGCACAAAGACGCAGGAGTTTCTTTTCTGGACAACTAATCTGTCCAGACAACAAATCTGTATGGATTGTTTTGTCTGGAAAACAAACCGAGCACGGTAAGCGGCACACACGTTACTTGGTAGACGGCTGAAGCTGTTGTTCCTGGTATGCACGCAGCCTTCATGTGTAAGAGTACTGCACATGTGGTGATGTCAGTGTTTCACCATTAATTGCTCAGATTTTGGTTTACACAGCCCTACATGGAGGAGCATCATGAAAACTCACCACACTGGACACTGGTTTCAAAAGTTTCTGGATTCGAGCACTCTGTATAGTGTTCCCATGTAAACGCAAGGCCAAAAAGCAACAAACATCCCCCAGTTACAACCTCACCTATGCTTTTATCAAGCTCGTTTTTAGGGTATGGCGCACATATGTGTTTTCACTGTCAAATATGGAAAAGGTAGATCCATGCTGCCCTACTATTTTGGTGTCCATCTTTGGGCTACCAAGCTTAGCCATCTGTTGATTAGTTGCAAAAATCATTGTTTTCTGTGCTACAGTAGCTAGCAACAGTTGGGGGTAGAAACTCGAGCATATCAGGGTTTATCAGCCCGTAGTGTAACAATTTAACAAACTATTAGAACCAAAACACTCAGCTATAGTGTTTGTAGGGATTGCTAGTTTGAAACATTGCACCCTTGATGGGCTTTTGTGGGAATAAGATATTAAAACTGTTAATATAAAAGAATTAAGAAGGAGGCATATTATACACACTTTGAAAAAATTAAAGTACAGTCATGCACATTGCACAAGCACCTCTTGTTTCTTTAAGATTTATCAGATGATGTAGCTGTTCTTAAATGCATTACTCTTCATTTTTTATTGTTTCAGGTGTGATGCTTTAAAGACTTGATGTGTCCTGCTCCGTTTCACCCCCTGTTTCTCGACCAACCCTGCCGATTCATTGCCCTCATCAGCACCATGGAGCGTGAGCAGAACACCCAGGACCCCAGACTGAGCACAGAAGACCCTGAAGTAGCATTTTAGGTTAGCATCAGGAGCAGGATTAAAGCCTGAATATACATCTATATATGTGTGTGTTTGTGAGAACCAAACATCTCATCATCCCTGTCACTTCTGTCAGTCCACATTCGTCTGCAGACATATAGATCTACACAACACATCCCATGAGTGGAGGAGTGAATCAGCAGCACAGATTTGTCTACTACAGCCTGTTTCTTTCTGGGAGGACACTTATCATGTGCTTCTACTCTGCTGCGGTTTTGAGGCTGTGCTACAAGAATAATTTTTAGTCTGCATTTTCACTTCTATAAACAAGGGAACAATGGAAACACTCTGACTCTATCACTGCACGAGAACAAAGGACATAAGAGGATTGAAAGTTTGATTTTTCTGTTTAGACAAAGTGCACAAAAAAATGGACACAAGGTTGAAGTAGAGGGCACTTTTTGTGCAGATGATCTAAACATGGTCATAGATGACAGATGGGCACTTCCACAATGACACGGGACGTGCACATGAACTGGCACCCCAGTGTGTGTGGACCTATAGTTGGGCTGAATGCTGGGAGGTGAGTGTATCTGTGTGGTCCTTGCACTGAAAGACCCAGATGGGATACCCCTGCAGCCGTTCTCTCTCTTTCAAAGCCTCTGACCAGGGGCTGGCTCTCCAAGCCGATTTCCAGCATTTGTTTAATTTGGGCCTTTTGTCTCAGACTTTCCTGGGCTCCTGGACTGAAAGCAGTCACTTTGCCTCTCTTTGCGTCTCTTTTGGGCAGTGAGGAGAATGACAATAATGAGGGGGCTGGCGGCTGTCCACTGCTTCACACACAAACATTCACACTTATAATGCCAGGAACACTGCTAATACAGACACACATGCTCGCCCACTCTGTGCTGCAGTCGGCACACACACATCGATATCCACATACATCATGCAATGTGAAATGAATGCAGGTATCCATAAGCTTTTGTTTCTACCAGTTGTAGTCTATATTTGCAATTTACTGTAAAGTTTTCATTTGTTATCATATTATATATGCCTCTATTTTATATTTTATTACTATTGCATCGAGTTGATTGAAAAGATATTGTGTATATTGCAGAATGTGTCTTTGTTTTGTTTGTGTTCATCTTTAATCCGTCTGCATAAAGAGTCATGCTGGGTGGCCGGCTATGAACGCAGTCAGCATCCAAACCAATACCCAAACGTATTGAATTTAAACAGAGACGGCTCACATGGGCCACTATATACATTATAATGTGTAATTCAAACAATCAGTGGGGCAGTGTTGTGCGCTGCAGCACACACAAACCAAGCAAACAGCCGTTCCCAGCACACTGAAAAGAAAACATGGCTGTTTTTGTTGCATGTTAGAGCCAGGATGGAAAGAGTATTATTCATAACTTGTTTATATTCTGACTGAATCTCACGGTTTAACTCCATGTTAGTTCATGACTGCATGGCTGCTGGGTGGGCACAGGGATTTGAACTGTGACTGTTTCAAAAAAGGACGGGGTCTGGAGCAGCTTGTCAGTCAGCGTGACGACCTAAATCCAGCGCTCGGAGGACCCAATGACAGCAGGTCCCTCAGTTTAAACCTATTTTTTGCCTCTCAGACCCTTTGTCTTGTTCTAAAATTTTCTGGGAACATTTGGCCAGTGACGTCTGAGCTCCATGACAAACAGCTTTGAAAAGTCCATAATTCATGTCTGTGTTCTCACCCTGCATCCATGCTGCTGTCCAGAGTTTGAGTTGTTTGTGTCAGCCAAAAGAAGTGATTCAATAATAAGCTCTGTATTTATTTTTACCTGAGATTTTTCTTTCTACAAGGAGTCCATTGTTCAGTGTTTGTTTTTACTGTCAATCAATGCTTCAATCACTACCTCTGTATCACAGCATTTTAATTACCAAGTATTAGAACATTGTTGTTACTTTCTCTGACCTCTTAAAAACGTTTTTTTTATTTACATTTAGCAATAAGCATAGTTTCCAGGGTAGTTATGTGGTAACTGAAGCAGATCTGTAATATAGAGGAACTAATAAAAGTTCTCTTAACATGTTTTCGTAATCTAAATGGTCTCAAAGGAGGAGAACCAGACAGTGTGACAACATGAAGTGTTTCCTAAAGCACTGAGTCTCAAGTATAAAGTTTTTGCTTTGCTGAGAGAAAGATCGAAAATTATACACTATCCTAATGTCTTTCACTGTAAACATAAAGAAAGAGGCACCAATCAGTTAGCTTAGCTTTGCTCATATATTGTTGCAACTGAGGAACATGTGGCGTTTAAAGGGATGACGTGCCTGTTAGTTTTTGAACCATCATTTACCCTGCTCGGTTGGAGTCCTTCGTAAAACACATGTACAGATTGATTAACACAGATTGAACAGCAAGGTGCAAATATTTATTGCTGAGACTTTCAGGTACATGTTGGTGCCTTTGAATAGGGTGAGGGTAACTGGACCCCTTTAGCTGCATTTCCACCAAGCAGTCTGGTTCAGTTCCACTCGGTATGCAGCTACTGGCATTCCACCGTCGCATAGGAGGAAAGGGACCTGAATAACCGAACCATGCTGTCCCACTTTTCGGCACCTCTCAGAGGGGTTCAAAATCAACCTTTAAAAGATTGCTGTCTCATCAGAAAAAATGTCAATTCTCATGGGACAGCAGTGAAAATGAAAACACATACCTCCCCATTTTCACATAAGCCATGGATTCAGGGTGATTTGTCCTCTGCTGTTGCTGTAACAGTGCATGAAACAATGCTCCATGGAGTACTGGTGTGCTATAATTCCTCCATTGTTGTGTTTTGGTTACAGTTGCGCACGATTTTAGACCATTTCACTGTGTAGCGCTGTGCTGTGATGTCATGCATTTACATAGCCAGTGTGACCCTCTCCTGTTGACTCATATCCCCGACCTCAAGTGACGATACAGCTGTTAGTGGAAACGCAAACAAGATCAGGGTTTACTGATCTTGTTTGCGAACCGTTCTGAACCAAGCCAGACCACTCGGTTGAAACAATGCTTTTGTTTCTGGCAAGCGGCAACCTCCAGAGCTGTAATTGGTGGCCAGTTTGGAGTGCAAAATGCTGTGGGTCCTTGAGTATCCATCTGGGGCTGGCTTGCAGGAACCCTGGAGGTCTCTATTATTGTGGGCAAGAGACAGATGTTTTTTATGGCCTAAGCAGTCTGGCTTAGTCTAATTATATAAGAAATCTATGTGCTCTCAGCGTGCAGGGGGTGATTTTTTTATATTGCATCTGTTTTTATCTTATTGATGATTCCTGGTTTTAGAAGAAAGAGATATGATTGACATAGCAACATGTATGTGCAGAGTTGCTGTTGGTCAGCCAACTTTGAATCTCAACTCATTACAGTCTATGTCTGTGAGAAGGTTGAAAAAAATGTTTGGTTTAGTTGACATGTACAGTATTGCAGCATCCATGAGAGGCATCAGCAACATCCCAAAGGCTCCTTTGATAATCAGACAGCTGACATCACATGGCCTCATCTGATTATTTTTACAGTTTATGGTTTCTGGTCTTTGTAAGCTAAGCAAACACTTTTAATGGCAGGGTTCTGGTGAAACATAAAAGTGCCACTTAAGAAAACACATAAAGCCCTGTTGTATGTCCAGCCCAAAGTGTTATAGCATACAGTGCAGTTGTCTTCCCTATTTTCATCTCACACAGTTGTCATTTTTACACTCAGCGGTTACTTTGGATAGCAAATGAGCATATTCCCTGTGTTTGTCTAAAGATGTGGAGTGGTCAGGCACATAGCTGGTGTGTTCTTATTTTGAGGATGTAGAAAATGACTGTGCCTTTAACCATCCTAAACCTGGTCTAAAGTCCAAGTTCTGTGGTGCATAATGTTCTTGTTATTTTCAACATACTTGAAAGATCAGCACACACTTGTGAGGTTTTTTAACACATGCACAGGATGCGCAGCAGCACACCCTCTTCATGGTTTAATATCAGAGCATGTTGCAAAGCAGTTGTATTGTTCTTCAGTGTTTAAACTGCACCCAGAGACACACAGTAATGCACACATATGAATGCAAAACAGAGCTAAATTTACATTTAATTTTATACATAATTGCAAGTGGCATCAATGATTTGGATTTTAGATATCAATACAGCCTGCCCAGTGGTTTGCATGCACTTATCAAATAATACAACCCAGGCCCAAACAGAGAAAAACAATAAATACATATTTACTGTCTCCCTTTACTTGATGTTAAGCCCATGGTGGATCACTTAAGTAGATCCTAACCCTAACCCGCCTTCACTGGAACTATGTAATTTCCCCCCTCCTTTCCGATTCATTCAAGAGTCAAGGCGAAAGCTAAACGTAGTGTTGTTATCATGGCGGAAGTAGTAAAAAACCCAAAGAAGGGAGTTTTATCAGAGGAGAAGAAAAAAAAAGAAAGCAGGAGAGTAACAAGCTAAATGCCCACACAGGGATAAACACTTTCTCGGCGTTCACTCGCTGGCGTTAGCTGAAAGACGAGGAGTGATGCTCGACCAATGCCAATTTGGCCCTGTAATTGTTGTAAGTACATGTAACTAACAACTGAAGGCTGATGAAAAGTAATTTATTAGAAAAGAAACATGATCAGACTGTACCTCATCAGTCCACGTGGTTTATTTGTCTCTCGGGTCGTCCTGTCTGCTCGCTTCTCCTCCATCTGTATGTCAACAAATGCACGTTGGTGTGAGGTGCTCTGTTTTACGACAGTGCAGTAACACTCAACATCCATAGAGGCCAATAAAGAGCAGAAAACCAGAATCTTACATAGAGGGCTTTAAAGGGAAAGAACCCTGACAATCTGATTAGTTTGATTCAGTTAATTAGTTCTGACACTGATCTATAATCCAGGCTTTCAGGATTGTGCATTGTCTAAGTAGCCAACTATAGAGCAACACACCTTTCACTGCTGTGCACCACTTGCTATAGGACATCTTCATACTGGGCTTATAATGTTACAGCTTGGTTCATGCATTATTATATTTAATTATATTATGTTACATTTTCCTGAAAGTGTAATTTTTGTCTAAATGATATTGCATTAACTCTTTGAGGTTACCGCTCCTTGCCAGGATATCATCCTGCATAAAATCCAAACGAACTCAGGTTTTGTTTTGTTTTGTATTTTGTTTTATTGGTTTATTATTAAAGAGGCTGGGTATTAAATGTATATTAGTAACCTTTTAATTTGCTAGCCAGCCAGTGGTTGCTTTCAGTCAGAGTCAGGCAAAACTACGGTAACTGAATGGATCTTATGGGTTTATGAAATGGATTTTAAATCATGAGTAGGCTTCTTTGTCTCTTTGCAAAAAAGCAAACAAGGCCTTTCCACAAATGTTCAAACCAGTTTTTTTAATCATTTGAACCCAGTTTTAGTTATTTGTGTTCATGCATATCTTTTTCCTATTGCATTATTTCTCAGTATGATATTTTTGTGATGGCCACAAACAAATGATCTGGGAATCCAGATAGTCCTCAAACCTCAGCATCAACTGAACTTGTGCTTAAGATGTAAAAGAACATGCTGTACAATAGTCCTGTGGGAAAAAATACTGTTGAAGGAAGAAGCAAAGGAGCTAATGAACTTGGACTGAAAGGCTCCACTCATGCAGACGTGTTTGACATTTCATGAACAATCCACATGAAAGAGTTGTGCTGCTGAGATAAGCTTTTTCTGAGCTCCTGTGGTTCTCTGTGTGACCAAATTTCTCATTTATAAATCCAAATTAAAAATCTTGTGCACAACGATAAGAATATTTCATTAGAAAGAATTAATATTGTATCTTTAAATGGTCACAGTCATTTCATTCTGTTGTCTAGAGATCCCGTGTCTGTTTTAAAATCAGTGTGCTGTCTACAGTGTACTCTAAAGCTAGCCCTGATCTGCCCTCCTGTGTCATAGCCTGTAGAGACCCTCTAAATAAACCATATAACATTTTATAACCTCTAATATCAGCCATGATCGTGTATGACATAGTGCATACTTTGGAAATGTATTTGTACTTCGTTTTAGCTGTACCTTTGCAATGAAAAACATTGTACTACTGTAGCCTATCTATAAAAAAAGACACTCTTTTTTGCTGCTACACCATTTGTGCCCTATTATCATGTCTTTGTAGAAAACAACTCAGTTTTGTGTTGTATAAATATATAAATGCCAATAATTACATTCAATGTCCACTTCAAAGTGTATAGTGCATCATCAAATATATTAATAATGATACCAGGATAAAACCGTGATGTTACAGATGTTAATAAAGGAAATGTCTTATTTTTCATAAACCTCTGGTTGTCTTCCTTTCTCTGTTTGTCTTCACTGTTACGTACATTTAATGCCCTCACACCCCCCTCCTCTTTATTTTAATCTCTCCTTTGACGGTAATGAAAGGTAAACACACACTTTTGATTACAGTGACACCCTGGGAGGCTGGTACAGAGTGTGTGTGATGTGATGTGAGGCTGTGTTATGAGACATAATATTGTTCTCTGTCCTCCTGTCAACCATGCTGCTGAGTCAGAGGCTGGTCGAGTACAGAAGGTGTGTGGACCCACACATTAGGGCACAAAGTTCAATGAGGAGCCACAAAGCATTTTTACCTCTACTTTTATTTTAAACTAAGAAGAGTTTAACAAAAAGTTAAACTAGCTTGAATTGCTTTTTTTATTTTACACAAATAAACATTGCTCAGATATATTTATCTTAAACACACTTTAAATAAGTCTTTGTATCTACAATAAGTGGAAGAGTCTATTTTGTTAAAAAAAAAAAAAAATTCAGATGAAATTGAGACTTTGAAACATAAAATAGTAATAATATGTTATAATAATATTATAATATACAAATCCTTTTCAAAATATATTCAACTGAATACCCTCCAAAGGCAAGATATTAAATGTTAAAACTGAGAAACATTACTTTTTCTTTGTTTTCTGTTTTTTGTGCAAATATTCCCTCTGTTTGATGCTAAGGTCATGGGTGATCACTGCTTGTTTTGGTCTTGCTGCTTACACTAAGAGGTTGTAATGGATTTTCTGAATCTGCTGATGATATAATAGACTGTAGTTGATGAAATCTGGAAAGTCTTTGCAACTGTACATTTAAGAAAATTGTCCCTTGAAATGTTGGGGTATTTGTTTGTTCCGTTGTTGTGGTGAACCTTGCCCCCTCTTTGCCTGCAACTAGCTGAGCCTTTCAGGGAAGCTCCTTTTATAGCCAATTATGACTGATGATGAATTATGATGATGAATTATTTCCCATTTCAAAGTAACCTCTTCACCTGTAAATTGATCCAAATTGGTGTTTTTCAGCATTCTTCTGGAATGTATTACAGGCATCTAATTGAAATCAAGAGTAAACCACTTTGAAAATGATATGTAAATCGTTGTATACTGTTTATTGTTTTACACTGAGTCCCAACTTCACTGGATTTGGGGTTTCTATGGCAGTAGTTTTCATTGAGCAGCATTACAATAATACAGATAAAGCCACTGTTGTTATTATGACCCACTGATCAAATATAATGCCTTAAAACAGTTTAAATCTGGAAATAGGACCTCCTCTCTGTTGCTGCCAGTTTGTCTTCAGCAAAGGGTTAGTGTCTGAGTTCAGTTTACTTCAGCAAGGGTCAAGACCATACATGTCCTGGCCCAGATTATCATTCTTAGCCTCCTATTTATTTCTCCGGTGCTCAGATCCTGCTCATATTGCAGGTCCAGCTCTTTAGATCATCACCCCTCATATTTCCATCATCAACACCAACAGGCTACATTAAGGGGTTTCCCTACCTGAGGGTCAGCTTCAGTGCCCCTACGAAACCCTTGAAGTTATCACAGTGGAGACTAACCACAAATACATTGAACATTTGTTACTTTATTAGAACTAACTGAATGAACTAGCATTCACCAGAGAAGAAGTTTACTGACTCAAGTGGTGCTGTGACCATACTTAACTGATTTCTGCTCCTCTTGTCTTATTTCTGTCTTTCTCTGCATCTAATACTCCTCAAAAAACTGTTTGGAAACATTATTTTACCGATTACATCTCCTTTTCAGCAATATCAACTGGTATTTATCTTATAACCTTGGAAAGCCTTATTAGTCGCCTTTACATTAAACTACAACTTGTAAGGATCATGCATCTGCAGAATGAGCAGTTCGGTTAAATGTGTGGGTAGCGCCCAATAAAAACAGCACAAATCCCCAGCAACTGGCTGCTGGTGTTCCAGTACTCAGAGTGTCAGTATGATTTGGTGTCAGCCCAGGTACCATTTCCAAACTTAGCACAAAGCTGAGACTGGTGAAGTCAAAGACAGATCGCTAAGTGGGCATTCCAGGGAGACAGCAGCCCAAGAGGACTGGTTCCTCACTCTTGCTTCACTGATGAACCATAGGCTTTCTTGCAGGGAAAGAGGGGATTTTAGCACAATTTTGAGGGTGCTACCCACAAGTTTAGCTCTGTTGCACATAACACAAATGCAAGTTGTAAAGGTAACTAATCAGGCTTCCCAATTATACGAAATACGATACCATTTGGTATAGATAGACAGATAAACAAAGTTTCCAAGCCTTTTTTTTAGAAGTATGTTTAATTTTTCAAACCTAACAAAGTCTTAGCAGAGGGCTGTTTAACAGAAGTCTGGTTCTGCTAAGCATTTCTTTCTGTTAAAAGACAGTTTTTCCTCCCAGTGGTTCTTTGCTCATTATTGCCTCGAGCTGTGTTATGATAGATTAACTTTGGATCTTCTTAATAAGAAAAACCAAGAGTGTGGTCCAGTCTTGCACTGTTTGTAAAATGTTCACTCAAAGTCAGGTTTAGGTGACTCTTTCGAAACCGTGGATAGTTTTGTATTGCAGCCATCAAGATGGTGACATCTATTGATCTTATACATCAGACTATTTGTAAAAATAACTGACCGGTCAAAACTTTCTTTGTAAAGATAAAATATAATAGATATAAGAAGGCACTGGTTTAAGCCAATAAAATGTTCCTCTGTGACAGTTTATGTATCACAGTTGATAGCTGATGTGCGTGCACGGCACTCTAAAGGTGATGATTGATAATGTATTTTATGACTGTTCACTAATTTGATCTTTAATCTTTGCAGATTTTGAGCAGAGGACAGGAAAGGAGCTAAATGCTTCCACCCTATCTGTCTGGAAGGGCATTATGCCAGTACTAAATATAGCTGCAAGATTAGGGAGAAAGAGAGACAGAAAGAGAAAAGGACAGAGTGAGTCATGCATCATGATACAGAGAAGATGCATTTACTCCAAAATCTGGCTCTTAAAGCTCTGCACTTGTCAGAAACCCCAAAACGCCATACTGCTGGTGAATAATAGAAGAGGACAGGCACACATCTCTGAGCACATTAGTGTATGGCTCTTCAACTGTTTTTCTACGTTCTTATACATTTCATGCATAAATGTAACTTCCTCCCATGTCAGCCTCTCTGTGTGCCACCCTGCATCCCTCTGCACCCCTCACCTCATCCATCTTTCCCTCTTTTTCTTTTTGTTCCCGTATCAGGACTTCCTGTATTTTTCCACCTTGCTCTCTCTGTGTTCAGAGTCGTGTTTGTCTAATAACTCCAGCCATGGTTTCCTCCCAGCTTTTGTTGCAGCAGCTGTGTCAAAGCAGGTACTGAACGCTATCTGGTCTGCAAGTGTGTTTTGGTAGATGCTATCAGCAGTCCTGTGTGTGTGTGTGTAAGAGAGATGGTTGAGAGAGTGAGAAACTGCATTCAGTAGTAACACTGAAAAAAAAGATCAAATGTGTTTGCTTAATTTGCTGTCAGCCTCACAGGAAAGTGAACGTTTGCAACGTCTCTTGTAAATACAGACCTTCCATCAAAATTTCAAAGAACAAACATACAAGTGTTATCTGCAGCAGAAACATGGATCCACCGGCCTCTTCTGTCACAGTCCACTGAGGGTCCTCAAGCTTCATGAAAGCTTTACAGTTCCTGTCACTGCATGGGAAAAAGTATCAGAGAAGTCGACCTGCAGATGATTAAGCATGAAATAATCTGCCTCAGTGGGAAGATTAATCAAAACCGTCATGCAGCATTTCACGCTTGCATACACTGTGTCCCACGAAGCCTGAACTTCACCTCTGACCCACCAAAACCTTTCCACAACCAGGGGATGGGATTGCAACACTAACTGTCTAGTTTAAGCTCATAAACAGAGACATTTAACTCTTCTGTCTGTAGTGCATTTGAACGATACAGAGCGAATAGTTTATTGCAAAGCTTTAATCCTGGCTACATAAAATGAAAGAAAACAGATGAGCAACAGTCTTGAGCAACTTGGTTAAGAATAGCCTTCAAAAACACAATAGCAAAGTTACTAGTATAAAAGTACGGAGCCCCAAAAAGGACATCGGCAGAAGAAGAATAAATTCAAACTATCTAATGTGCACCAGATAGTTTCTGGTGCACACCAGAAACTATCTTGCCCCTAAAGGGACGTTGGGAAAAATATTTATGAATATCTGGTGTACACCAGAACGTATTTGGTGAACACCAGATACTTTCATTTGTGCATCAGATACTCAAATTAAATTATTTTTCTGCTGATGTCCCTTTAGGACTCCACATATATGTGTGTAAGTTGCATTTAAACAGCTTTATTGGTTGTCTCACAGAATTCCCATGAGCCCTAAAAATTTAAGCATTGCTGGGGTGCTGGTTTGGTGGAGTGGTTAGCAACCAGGCACCCCATGTACATGCTTCTGCCGGTCCAGGTTCAAATCTCACCTGTGACCAGTTTGCAGAGTGTCTTCCCCTACTCTCTCTCCCCCTTTCACAAGCCTATCCACTGTCTCTCTCCTATCAATAAAGGCACAAAATGCCCAAAAATACATTAAAAAAAATAATGTAAGCATTGTGGATCAGAGGATCAAAGATGTTAAAACTGGCCCTATTCTGTCATGGGAGGAAAGGCTCTAAAAAATCCTGGATATAGACGGTGATACAGATCCCCTCCAAAATCTACTCAGCTTGCACTTCCCGTATTTCTGCTTTATTAAGTAAATTTCATCAAATTCAATTACTAACTTTTTGAGTAATCCTTTAAAAAAACTAACAAATAAATGGCAGTAAAATAACCTCCTTGGCAGATTAGTGGAGCTAAAAATGAGGAAAATCAAACTGATATTACAACAGAGTAAAACCATCAATCATTTAAAGGTGGAGGCAAACACTTTCACATTTCAGGAAATGCTATGCAACACAATGACAGCATTATCCATCTCAGCCACATTAAACCTGAGATTTTAGAGGGCATTGATATTGCTCATTCTCATGTTCTGGTTGACAATACAGTGCTACATCTGCTCTGTCTTGTGTATTGTTTATGTCTCTACCTTGTAATTCAAAAATAAATTTAAATCATGAAATCAAGTATTTTATGATAATTTCAAGATGACCTAACTAATTGAAATAAAAATATTTTTTCATGACAAAGCTCAATGTGTCTTTTTCTTTCACAGTACATTTGGCCTGTCCATTGATGCAGCAACACCAACTTTAATGCCATTATTATGTCATATTTATACTGGTTGTCTATCTGGGCCAAGGGCCTCATGTGCAACACTTAAAGCAGTACAATCAGTATATCATTAACCTCTTAAAGTGCTTTATCAAAAACAAAAGCATTTATTACCAACGTCATTGCAGGAGAAATAAAAATGACAGATCTGAGACAACCTCATAAAAGTCTGAGATACCTGTCTGGTCTACTAAATTCTGCATGGCTTGGCTCCTGCCTGTCTGAGCATCTTGAACAGGAGAAGACAACTGGTGACCGGAACATAAGACCTGTGGCACAAAAGGACTGTATAATACCTGTAAATCAGCATTTTCAGTGAGAGCAGTTCATACATAACAATAACACGTATCTGATCATAATCTGTAACTGAATCATACTAATGTGCTATATAATGTTTTCCTATTTTAATCGTTTTAAATGTAGGGATGGAAATCGATTGGTTTTATGGATGCTATTATCATTCTCAATTCTGCTTATTGATCTGATTCCTGATGGATTCTTGTGATTTTCTTTGCAGGCAAAAGTTTGCCTACATCATTTTTCATTGGTAAATATGACAAACACATTGTACCCCTGGTGGTCAATGCTGTGCTGCACAAATAAATGATTCTACAAGTTGCTGGTAGTTCCACCAAACAAACATTGTGCGTTAGTAAATTTTTGTCAAAGATTGTGCCACAATTTTGACTATTTCTGCCACCTCTCTGGGCTGATTACCTTTTTATTTTTTAATTTTCATTTCCCTTACTGGTTCTGATAAGAGCAAAACGTCTTTGATTTTCAAGGCAATCATAAAAAGGTGTAAGGCACTGATATGCAAACAAAAAGACAAACATAATAGGATATGATATCAATTCCTTGAGGTAGTTGTTATCGATTCTGCATCAGAATTTGGTTGTTTTTTCTTAATAGATCTTAACATCATAAATCTTTTGAAAAAAATATTGGTTGATGAGCAGGTCATGGTAAAGGAGAAACAGCTAAAGTGCATCAACATCTGCAGTCGTACCTCTTTCTTATTTTAAGATAATGTCATCCACCCATCATACAGCATATACCATTTATCTAGCTCAGGGTTTTAGGGAGCTGGAGTCCATCCCAGCTGTCAATGGAAAGTGGCAGGGTATGATGTACTCTGAACTTGTTGTCAATTACAGGGCTGACACGTAGAGACAAACAACCCCACAGGCACACCTAGAAGGCGAATCACAGTCACTAATAAACCTAACAAGTGTCTTTTGGACATTGGATGGACGCTGTAGAATCAACAGGAAAACCCATGTATGCACAGGAAGAACATGCAAAGTCCTAACACAAAGGGGACTCAAACCAGCCACCTTCTTCCTGTGAGATAACAGCAACACCCACTGCCCCATCATTCAGCCCCATTAAAAGAAAATGATCTCTTAAATTAACTTGCCTAGCTGCTATGCTCAAGAATACAAGTCATAGGGTGACAGTTGAGTAATGTAAAGGGAATTAACAAAAGGTAAACATAATAAAACAGTTATTATTGAGTAATAGAATAGAATAGAATAAAATAGAATAGAAAGCTTTATTGTCATCATACACAGTGTACAACAAAATGTGGAAGACAGCCCTGATAGTGCAACAGAAATAAGGTATAAAAAAAATAAGAATGAAAAAGTAAGTTAAATAAAAATGATCAATATGTCAAGCTTTTTATATACATGAATAGATTAGTCACAAAAACACTCAAGGTTAAGACACACAATGTATCGTACTGATACAAGTAAATAAAATATTGGAAAACAAGGAAGCATTAAACATCAGACTAATCAATCAACCACAGTGTTAAGAGAATTGACAAAGAATAATTTTATACCCTCAATATCTATTTCCACTGGTGGTTCCATATAATCTAAAAAAGGAGATTAAAACTGCAGAGCACAGGTTGGTTCTGAGGGAGAAACTTTCCTCTTGTGTCCTGTTGTGGGTAATTTCATCCATGAAATCAGATTGAACCTCAAATATTGTGTGAATGCACAAAGAGCAGTGCCATGAGACTGAGAGATAACTTTAGTGGATTATACTGAGGTTTAAAAAGCGAGGGGGGAGTGTGGGTGAAACAGATGAGGGACGATGGGGCACAGGGTGTGTAGGGGGGTTTTGTGGTTGGGGGTCTAGCAGGTAAGTAGGTGAGGGCATATTTGTGGTCTAAGCATGCTCGTTCCTGTCAGGTGGAGGATACGGGTACCAGTAGGAGTGATTGGAGATCAGAGAGGCGACGGGATGTTATCTCGCTATCCGAACCATACCTGCAGGTCTACTCACCCAAGGCAGCAGCCAATCAGCTTCTCCGTCTGTCTGTCTGCTCATTCCTCCTCCTCTGCAGGGTTCATTTCCCCTGCATCGACAAAACATCACTAATGACACATTGTGTCTCATTTCATCAGTCTGAAGTGGAAACTGTCTTTCAACATGTGTCTTTGATGGTACTTCAGGTGTATTATCCCTGTGGTGATAATTTAACCTTAATGTCACTATTGTTATTCCTCGCCTCTTTGATTCTGATGTTTGTGCTTCAACATGTTTAAAATCATGGTGAATTAAAATCAGAGGAAATCTCACAAAGAACTACACAGATGATACACATGATAGTTCCTTTATAAAAGTGTTTTGTCAATGTAATTTTGTTTTTTAATGTAATTTTGTTTTCTTCTATGTAAATGTAGTTTGTCCTTTGTAAAACTGTTTTGCACCTCCCAACCTCAATAGTTCTGTCACCTGACATGTGGTCAAGATATAAAGGTGCTTCCCTCATAGCTTTTTTGCTATACATTAACAAAAAAAAAAAAAAATATGGCAGTCAACCACCCAAGATTATAGTTCAGGCATTTTTCTGGCATTCATTGAAAGTGGATAAACTTGGAAAAGAAGGATAGACAGCAAGAGAAGAATCTGGGCCCCTCACACAAATGGTAGGCCTCCACCTATGGCACATGCACATTTGCTACAGCTCTGTCACACCAGCAACCTGTGACATCCCATTTTTAAAAACATGTTTATCAGTATTTTCTACCGATCTTTAACTTTTACTTATGAGTGTTTGAGGGAGTGTGAATTAAAGTCAGCATCTCACAGTGAGATGTTTGTGGCGTTTTGGCCTGCAACTCTTTTCTTCAAATTCATGTCTTTATTATGTGTTTTATCAATCAGTGTCCTCAAGAGAGGCTGATCATACAATGTTTTTCAGTTTTCTCCTTTCAGTCCATACTTGACTTTCTATGTTTAACCCCTTTCTTCCTTTATTACTATTTTCCCGATGCTTTTGGTGTCTGTTTTACCCTCTGTGTGTGTAGAACATTGTGACTTTTACATTCTCTGATATGCTTGGACCAAATTAAGCAGCCAGACATTTTTTTTGTCACTTTGCCTTTCATCAAAATCTATCGCTATTATTTTGATATATACACTGCATTGTAAAACATATTTCTTGATTTGTGGACCTTTAGTATTAGCTTGCTTTCTGTCTTTCTTCTTATTTTTAGTTTCTTTTATATTTTGTGGGTTTATTTATTCTTTTGCTAAACATTTTATCTTGATGTGTTCTTTGATTTTGTCATTGCATTTTGATGAATTTGAAGCAATTTAAAATGTCTTGTAGCTGAAATGTACTGCATGGATAAATTTGCATTGCCTTGCCTAAATTAAAATAGTTTTATAATAGTAGCCTATAGGCCACTGGTTCTCAACCAGTGGGATGGGAGCCAAAGGTGGGTCATTGAGGCCTTTATGGCTGGTAACAAATGTGTGCCAGTGTACAAACACTGAGTCAGCAAGTCTCTGCTGTCTGGAAGCCCCAAGCTGACTGACATACAATTTTATTTGTTTACCTGTGACCTTTAATCCAGTCTGTTTCTCCTACCAAATATTTCTCCATCTGTCTGACAGTTAATGCATTAGAAGTTGAGTTTTAGGATAAGGTGACAGAATTTAAAAAATTCTTTATTGGAGGGTGTTTTGGGTAATTTTGAGGGTACCTGCTCTGAAGTCCATGATCCCGAGAATGCCCCGGCATTTTCAAAGACAGGAGAACAATGTTTATAGAGCTAAGTTTTGAACTTCTATATATCATAAAATCTAAATCTTAACTCTCTTGATCTCCTCTTGTATGCCAGTGTCAACCTGGCATTTAGTAACTCTTTGAGCCATTCATATTGCTACACACCTGAGGTTATATAATTTTCCAGCTCACAAATACTGTACACAATGTACAGAATGGGAGGGAATGAAGGTTACTATGGGCTGGGTTGATCATTTCTGTCCTTGGGAACCCCCTGCAGGTTAACCTGCCATATTTGGAAAAAAAAATGTTTTGCTTTTACATTACCTCCATAAGGGTGGACATTTTTTTTATATCTTGCAGACATGAGGGGGAATTAAAAAAAGGGTCTTTAAGTTACAGCAAACAACTACAAAATAAAACCAGTTTCTTCTCTATTTCTTCTACTGTATTAACAAAAGTTGCCCATGTCTGCTCTAAACTGGCTCCTTCACTCTGGTACTCGATTTGTCAGTCCTATGACGGTGTGTGATAAAAACGTGGGGTGTGGCGCCCTCTGCTGGTGAGCCGCGGTGCCTGCAGGGGTTTTCCACCTGGTAAAGTAGACGTGGCAGTGACGTCAATAACGGAAATGACCCGGATCGGAACTTTGAGTCAGGGGTTGATTATTTTGTTGCCTGAAACATCGAGAGCTGACCAAAGATGATGTAATGCCGATACAAGTAAGCTGGAGTTGATACAGTTTCATATGTCATGTTAGATGAAACCGCGGTCGGTTAATGTCGAGTTTGACTGAGGAAAAGAAAGATAGACGACACGGAGAGAGCAGTTGGTTAGCCCGCTGTAGCTGCCGTTAGCCGCTGGTTAGCCGGTGTCGTAGGCCGCCGTCAGCTGTTGGTATGTAGAGATGGACGGCCTACGCAGACAGCTGGTACACACTTCAAGTATTTTTCAATGTCGTACTGTATTCGTTTGATTCTTCCTTGTGCCGTTTATGTGTTTATAATGATTTGTTTAACCATCCGTGATCTAGTCGAGCTCAGTCCCGTGTCTTAAAGCTAATGGCTGTAACTCGCTTTCCCACCCAACCCTATAAACAGGATTAATCTGATAGCTTCAAATCTGCCGGAGTTCGAGTCTCAAGTCTGTCTGCCGCATCTCTTTCTCCAGACATGTGTGTACACGTACCCATGAAGGATACCCAGCCTTGGCTGTGAGTTCTTGGGCACCCCGGGAGGCCCTCTTGTTAATCCATCTCACAGACCGGAGGAGAGGGACCCAGCAGACCCCGGTGTTTTCAGGTCTGAAGACCCCTCACCGGCGTCAGGATGACGTGCCGTGACCGGACTCTGGAGTTCCAGTCCGCCTGTAAATCTCTCCAGGGCAGGCCGGTAAGCTGGCTTTGGTTTTCTAACATTAAAATATTGTTAACTGGAAACAGTCCATCTCAAATCGGCCATTTGTTAATACTTTGTATCAGTATAAGAACATACTTGTCTTAATATTTCTATCATGTGCTTCTTTCGGTTTTTGTTTTTGTTTCCATTTGACAGAACTTTTGGATAAAGTCCCTAATTTAATGACATTCATTTGATCAAAGTTATTTCTCAGTTTAGTGAACACAGTTCATTTCTCATCTTGGGTCTTGTTGTATTATCTTGCTGTTTGCGTTTATGTGTGAAGAGCCTCATTTCACTGTCAACAGGTGACAACAGTTAATACAGTCTTTAAAACAATGAAACATTACATTAAAAAGTAAGGAGTTTGTTTTAATTACATTTTTAACAACATTAGGCGTCAGGTTAATACTTTGAATTTATTGTTTACTTTTTATTTGTGTTTTAATGGTTTTATTACTGTATCTTGTTTTGCTGCTTATCACAGCCAGGCCACTCTTTATCGACTTAAAAGTCACAATGTCAACAAAAACAACAAACCCTCAAGAGTAATGTAAAATATGATCTGGAGAAAAAAGTGAAAATTAGATTTAAAGAATAATCTTGAAATAGAATTTTGAGAGCAAAGTTTATTTCTACTCAAATGTCAAATATTTACTATGCATTTCGACATTTTGTCTGATAATAATCTTGTGTCCCTGTAAATTTACTCAAGGACTGGCAGATAGTTGTTAAAACAGAGACGTTCACGTCAGCAGTTCTGTGTGGCTGATGTAAAATAAGCACCTGCCACACAGATGTGCCAAAGGCAAACTTTACAGGGCACTTTAAATGTTACACTCTGGAAAGGAAAAACTGATCCTTATCAAAAATTTTAGGTTCATATTTGATGTCTCTTTATTGTCTTGAACTAAAAAAAATATTAGTGTTGACCCAAGTAAGTATTTAACAATAGTCGTGTTGAATAAGAGATGTGGTTATATTTTCACTGCAACACCAAATTGTGATAGGCCCTTATATCTAATGCACTCTTGACTTTTTACTTCCCTTCACAGAATGAAGTCCAGCCCAGTAAACCCGCGCTTACCGCTCTCAGGCAGCGCAGTGACTTTACAGTCAGAGCCAAGTAAGTTCCTCATTGTCGTACTACTGAAAATGCTAGTTATGTAGATAGTATTTTGTACTCTGGTGTTTCGATCATCCCATTCATCTATCACAGATTTTGAGCGTATCTGGCGAACATGAAAAGAAGGTCTAAATTTTTCTCTGTCTTCTTGCAGGAGTATTGGAAAAGACCTGAGCAACACATTTGCCAAACTGGAAAAGCTTACTATATGTAAGTATTCTTCAAAAGGCATAATGTAGAGTGTTAATATTGGCTCTGTTATAATGCTGATTTTGTGTGCTTCTGCTTTGTTCAGTGGCAAAAAGGAAGTCTCTATTTGATGACAAGGCAGTGGAGATTGAGGAGCTGACTTATATCATAAAACATGTAAGCCAGCTTCTGTAAACATGCCTACATATTCTGTATTGCTTTGTGGAGAGAGTGTAAATGTGTCATTTGTGTCAATGTTAATCAAATATCCATATGTTTTTGTAGGACATAAACAGTCTTAACAAACAGATTGCACAGCTGCAGGACTTGGTAAGGGCTCGAGGGGCTCCAAGTGGACGACATATCCAAACTCACTCGAACACTATAGTGGTGTCTTTGCAGGTAAATTCTATATGATTTAATTATCCTGTGTTGTATATGTGGAATAGGGTTAAGTGTACTGATCTTTGTTGTTTTAACATGTAAATATATTTTTTAAACATGGTAAGAATTGAATTGAATTGAATTTATTTTCATTTCGAACATGCATGCAAAGAACAGCAACAAAAAAAAAAATAGCGAAATGCCATTCACATACATGGGGAAAAAAAGGACTGTAACAACCACAAGCTAGAAAAGGAGTAGGAGGAAGTAGAATACTTTTTTAGTTCCTACCCCTTATTACTGTTCCTAATAGGTCTTATAAAAAATAAATTCTTCTATTGATGCAAATACATTATACAAATGTATATTACGAAACATATAGTCTATATAAATATGCTTAACTACCTATACAAAACCAATAAGATGTATAATCAATATACATATACATACGCATACATACAAACAGATATTGATATGGATATACATATACAGTGGAGGAAATAAGTATTTGACCCCCCGCTGATTTTGAAAGTTTTCATACTAAGAAATGAATGAAGAGTGTCTGATTTTTATGGCAGCTTTATTTTAACAGTGTTAGAAAGAATATCAAGGAAAAAATCGAGAAAATTACAAGAAATGAAAAATAAAAATTAATTTGCATTTCATTGAGGGAAATAAGTATTTGATCCCCTACCAACCATGAGCAATGTTGGCTCCCACAGACCACTGACTCACTCCTAATCTCAGTGAAGTCATTACCTTCATGAGAGACACCTGTCCCAAATTGTCACCTGTATAAAAAGCCACCTGCCCACAGACTCAGAGACACTCCAACATCTCCACCATGGGCAAGACCAAAGAGCTGTCTAAAGATGTCAGGGACAAAATTGTTGACCTACACAAGGCTGGCATGGGCTACAAAACCATCAGTAAGAAGCTGAATGAGAAGGTGACAACTGTTGGTGCTATTATTCGGAAGTGGAAGAAGTACAACATGACTGTCAATCGACCTAGGCCCGGGGCTCCATGCAAGATATCACCTCGTGGGGTCTCACTGATCATAAGAAAGGTTAGAGATCAGCCTAGAACTACACGGGAGGAGCTGGTCAATGATCTCAAGGCAGCTGGGACCACAGTCACCAAGAAAACCATTGGTAATACACTGAGACGCAATGGTTTAAAATCCTGCAGTGCGCACAAGGTCCCTCTGCTCAAGAAGGCTCACATCCAGGCCCGCCTCAAGTTTGCCAATGAACATACTAATGACTCCGAGAGAGACTGGGAGAAGGTGCTGTGGTCAGATGAGACCAAAATCGAGCTCTTTGGCCTCAACTCAACTCGACGTGTTTGGAGGAAGAGAAATGCTGAATATGACCCCAAGAACACCATCCCCACTGTCAAGCATGGCGGAGGAAGCATTATGTTTTGGGGGTGTTTCTCTTCTAAGGGGACGGGTTGACTTCACCGCATCGACGGGAAGATGAACGGGGCCATGTATCGCAAAATCTTGAGTGACAACCTCCTTGCCTCTGCCAGGACACTGAAAATGGGTCGTGGATGGGTCTTCCAGCACGACATAGACCCAAAACATACAGCCAAGGAAACAAAGGAGTGGCTCCATAAGAAGTACATCAAGGTCATGGAATGGCCTAGCCAGTCTCCTGACCTTAATCCCATAGAAAATCTATGGAGAGAGCTGAAGCTTCGAGTTTCCAAACGCCGGCCTCAAAACCTCCAGGATTTGGAGATGATCTGCAGAGAGGAGTGGGCTAAAAGTACTCCAGATGTGTGTGCCAACCTAGTAAGCAACTACAAGAAACGTCTGACTGCTGTGCTTGCCAACAAGGGTTTTGCCACCAAGTATTGAGTCATGTTTTGCTAGGGGGTCGAATACTTATTTCCCTCAATGAAATGCAAATTAATTTTTATTTTTCATTTCCTGTAATTTTCTCGATTTTTTTCTTGATATCCTTTCTAACACTGTTGAATTAAAGCTGCCATAAAAATCAGACACTCTTCATTTATTTCTTAGTATGAAAACTTTCAAAATCAGCGGGGGGTCAAATACTTATTTCCTCCACTGTATACGCATACACACATATGCACACATCCTTCCTACATATACACACATAACAATATAGACGTTATATACCGTTAATACATATACATCTGTGTAAATATAATTTGCACCTATGCACACACATACATACATACTTACATGTTTATACATAATTCATAACTGCCCATATATATATTATATCTATATCCAATATCCAAACATTTTATAGCAAAATACTTATCAATATCAACATAACTTTTAAGGTTTATTTATGTATTTACCCCACCACTCTCACACACCTCTTCTTTATACTTGTTTAGAACCAGTTCTTTGTATCTCTTTTGAAACAGATTTATGTTTGCACTTTGTTTTATCTCCATATACAAATTGTTCCATAAAGTCAACCCACAGCTCGATATACAGAAACTTTTCATTGTTGTTTGAACCTTTTGTTTTTTGAAATTTAGGTTTCCCCTGAGATCATAACCTCCCTCCCTTTCTGTAAAATGAAAGTTTCTAAGCTGAGAATTTATGAGCCAATGTTAATCATGGACGTTCCATACTATGAACAGTTTTGTATTCAGTAAGATAAAGTGTTTAGAAATGGAAACCATTTTTGAATTATTATATGGAACTTCAAAGTGTTTTCACAATAGTTTTTCACATAGTAGTGCTGCGCTTTGTATTAACCATATCTTGTTGTCTTTAGTCTAAACTAGCTTCAATGTCCAATGACTTCAAATCTGTCCTTGAAGTGAGAACAGAGGTGAGAAATTTTTGCTTTACTTTACTTGAAATGGGCAGAAAATAGAAGAAACTGAAAAGGGACACAGGTCTTACATCCCTCCTTTTGTATCCAATGTTGTCTGCAGAACCTGAAGCAGCAGCGCAGCAGGAGAGAGCAGTTCTCCCAGCCTCCTGCCCAGTCCTCTCCTCTGATGGCCAATAACTTTAGTAAGTTTACCTGCAGTGCTGCTGCAGCTCAGATCGATTTCGTTGGTTATTGTGTTTAATTTAAAGCACCAACAGGTAAACACAGCATGCTGTTCTGGCTGTATACTGGTGTGTTCACTCTATTGGGGTTCTGTTTGTAGGAGCTGTTTGAAGTCGACTACAATTGGTTTGATGTATTTGTATGATTTGAAATGAGAGAGAACCAAAAAACAAGGATATCTAATGTAATTTATCCTTTATACCTTTTAAACTTTTGTCTGTTCAAACAAGTAAGGAGAATAATATTGTATTTCCTCTCAGATTATTTAATTTTTAAATTTTTAAACATTTCCTCTTTTTTAAAGGTAGCATGTGAGTTTATCTTTTCTACTAATTTGTCTGATAAACTTATTTCCTGTACATTCAGAAAGCATAATGGAGTGAACACGCCTTTATTTTTTCTCTTCAATTTGGCTTTGAGGCATTGCTCAACTCTTCTTGTCCTGCTTCAGATCATACTATCCTGCAAAACATAATAATTGCTAGACACTGTGCTAAACAAGGTACTTATCAGAGAACCTCTCATCAGCAGAGTGAGCTCTGGTGCTTCTTGTACATTTACACTGCCAGTACGTTGTTTACTCATTACATCTGAAATGCTGATGTGTTTATGTGAACATCTGTGGATATCCTACAACTTAAGGTAATAATCAAATAAGTTTGTGAATCAAATTAAATAGATATTACTGTCATATAATGTGATAATTGAAGGTGTTAATTTATATTAATGTTAAGTAAACTTCTCAGCAGCAGACAACATGCCATATTGCTTATCAAGCACAAATTAGTTGACACACACACACACACATACATAGATGTAAACAATGCACATATGGGATTTAAATATGTCGGGGTGTAAACGAAGCCTAAATTTAACTTTGAAAAATTGGTAGTGAAAATTCTTGTGTAAAACAGGTCAGAATAAAATGTGACAATATGAGTCTCTTTAAAACCTGTTTTAAGTCATTTGCTCTTCTTATTTGAACTGGCAGTGTATTTGTCAAATAGCTGTTGTCATAGTGAACTGCTCGAAATCCTTGTGAATGATTATTACTGTATTTGGTCATCTATAATGCAAAGATTAAAAAATATTTTAGGGAGCCGCAAAAAAGGGGCCCAGGAGCCGCATGCAGCTCGCGAGCAGCGCTATGACTACCAGGGCTATACCACCTCAAATTTAAAAGGTATTTCCCTGGAACGTTTGAATCTCCCAGCGGGCATCACTAGATACTGTATATGCCCGCTGGTCTTTTTGCTTTTCCCTTCTTCCATTGGAAACCTCTGTCTGATCTTTTTGAACATGTGTGTGTTTGTCCTTTTCTTGTTGTGTTCCTCCAGAGAGCTCAGTGCTTATGCAGGATGAGTCCAGGAGTATGGGGGACGTAGCCATCAATATGGACTCTCAGGCCAATCCCATGCAACTCCAGCTTATAGATGAGCAGGTAGACTGCACCAATCAATACTCAGTCTGACAAACTGGAATCTTAACATAGCTTAAAACTCCCAACAAACCCACCCCCCTGGAAACTTTCTAAAACAAAATAACCGAACAGAAGAGTAAACATATTGATAATGCTCTAAAGAGGAAATAATCTCAGACTGATTAAATGATTACGATCACAGCATGTATGTTCCAGTGTCTTGTTATTTAAAATATAGATGGATATGTCATTACAGGACTCATACATCCAGAGCCGTGCAGATACCATGCAGAACATCGAGAGTACAATTGTTGAACTGGGCTCTATATTCCAGCAGTTAGCACACATGGTAAAGGAGCAAGAGGAGACCATTCAGAGGTAAGAAGGAGCTGTAAATGCAGGGAGGAAGAATCTAGAGCTTTATCATAGAGAGAGAGAACACTGATATTTGTTCCTGTGTTTGCAGATTGTAAAAAGATCAGACTGATCATCTGTGTATGTTCGTAATGGTCAATATAAACCTCACAGTTGGTTAGCCAGATCAACTGAAAGGCTGATTTTGCAAACATTTAAATCCTTTTTGGGCAGCCTGATACAAATTGATTATCTTAAGCGATTCTTGTGTACAATAATAATTAGGGATGCACCTATATGAATATTTCTGGCCGAAGCTGAATTAAATATAAACGCTTGGCCAAATACCGAATATCCAGCGTGGAGGCTAAGTAGTTCACTATATTTTTTAACAGAGCATAAGTAGCTTAGAATATTTTTTTTATTTTTGTTTTTAAAAGAAAGTAATTGTTTATGGAATATTATGATTTTTGTAATATTCTAGTAGCCTTTGCTTTTCAAAAAAAGCCCATCAAAGTTTTTCATTCATGTTAGGCTTTCAAATAAAACAAAACATGCATTTAAAAAAACTCAAGTGCATTGAGGTGGATAAACCCACAACAAATTAATAACTGTCCTTTTGACACAAGTCTGCTTAGCCACAGTCACATGCAATGAGGTATTTGATTTTGTCATTGCATCACATGGTACATTTCGACCTTGCTATTACCTCACTCCACCTAAGGCTGAATATGGCTTTTTTTTTTTTGCAATATTTGGCTGAATATATTCGGTCACCGAATATTTGGTGCATCCTTAATAATAATCTGTACTAAAAATGGGTGGCCATGGATGCTTTCATCTGGATTGTGTTGATTGTGTAGACTCAGCAATCACTGGCATGCATTAAAACATCCTTCACATGTTTGATATTTTCATTCCTCCAGCCTAGCTCATGGTGATTGAAATTTCATTTATATTGATATCAGCTGTGGATTGAAGCTTAGTTTGAACATGAGTTCTATCTCAGGATGACATGCACATTCTTCTAATGTTTGAGGTGTTGCACCAGCTGAGATAGTTACAACACACGCTTAAGATACAACTTAAATCTCCTCCATAAAACACTGTTGCTTTGGTGAATAGTTTATAAAAGTGGGATAATTTGGGAGATGAGGAGCATCAGGTCTCAGCTGTTGATTGGTGTCAGCAGTTTGTTCTTTGTGATTGGTTGCATCCCTCAGAAAAAGTGTGAAGGCTCTTGTTCACTCTACCGGTCAGCAGGGACAGTTTAAGGCATACAACAATAAAGCACTGTTAAATTATATCACCTACATGCCAATTTCACTGCTTATTAACACCATTGTTGCTGTTATTTGGCTGTAAGTTTTGGTTTTTATCTAATCATATTGTTATGACATTTAACTCACATTAATGTTGCTGTATATCAATTAGCAGGAGTAAGCTGAAGTTATTTTGAGCTATTGATCCGTCTAGACGTATGTTGATGGCTTTGCCATGGAGCAGCTCTATATGTAATCAAAAAATGCCTTTAATGATTGGACATATGAAGTAGTGCATCTGTGACTATATTTTGCCTGGGTGTAATACTAAAGCTGCTTTAATAAAACCAATTTGATACGACATTTAAAAGTAAAATATGAAATAGAATACTTGGCATGTACTGAAGCCACTGAGAAATGGGAACTTTGGACTTCAAAAGAATGGTAAATATTCTACATACAGTGTTAAGGCCAGAAAGATTACAGAACAGGACCACCTTTGCGTGGAGAGTGGATTTTTTGATGTCCTTTGAAGCTGTTTGATCCGTGGTGTGCCCACTTTACTATACCCTGCTTGACGGGTTCATGACAGTGTACAAGGTGATTTAAACATGATGTGACTGCTGTGAGAGTCACCATGGACATTTAGAGCTCCATATTTGTTTCATGTCATTGCTGAGCCTCACTGCACACTGGATTTATTCCTCCACTTGGGAGTTAAAGCATGCTGTGTTGCAAACACGCCATTTCTGCTGGTCTCATACAGCAGAGCATGTCAGATGGGACATCGAGGAGATGCTTGGCATGTGAGAAATCAAATCAACAAGCACCAGGTATCCCCATCTTTTCATATCACTGTTGCAATCGACAGCCCACTTGTGACAAAACCTGGGAAACATTAAAGAGAGCTAGAAGCCTCTTGTTCATTCCCAGTCTGTCAAGTTCCCTTCACAGTAGGGATTGCAGGTTGTCTCAGGATCCACAACTTTAATGAATTGTTTGTAATCACCATGTCAGATTGGTATCCAAATGACCAATACAGATGTTAAGCAGTGTTAATTGACTGTATAAAGTGCGCTAAAGACTGGAGTGCAGCCTGCCTTACAGTTTGGCTTATTTACCCAAGACAGTCCAGCTGCAGACCTCCACTCTCAGCAGACTGTCTGGACCCCTCTCCTTATTTACACTTCAGTCATTCACTATGCCGGCTGTGTTTTAGTTGTGATGAAACTTGATGTAAAACAAAATAATTTGTGGGCTTATTGGAGATTTTTAAACAAAAAGCAGGAGTAGAAAGTGTTGTTGTCACTACATGGTTGCTCCCTGTATTTCAGGAGACCAGTTGTTGTAAATAATATTCAATCATGTATTTTTCACACATTTTTGGTTATGTCTGTGCACCACATGGACTTGATTTTGAACCTAGGCTATTGTTTGTAAGTCTGGCCGGGGGAGCCATTTTCCTGCATGTCCTTCCTCACTCTTGCTGCCCAGTTTCTGGCTTTTACCCACATTCTGTGTTATAAAGGCATAAAAAGTCCTAACGTTGAAGAAATTCCAACATCAACCTTTCTTGCACAGAGCAGCCAGTGTGTGTAAAATGTTGAACTACTTCAGAAGGACATGATTGTTTGTTACCATGCCCCTTTCAGCCACAGGTCTGCTCCTTCATAAGTGGTCTGTACCTAGGCATACATGTGCACAAACACAGTCCAGTATAAAAGGTGGCAGTGTGTGCATAGTTGATTTAAAAATTCACTGAGAGGAAAAGCTGAGAATCAACAGCTTGCTTATTTTCCAAGTGAACACTCTGTACTGCTGCGGTGGAGGATTTTACTGTAATTGAGAAACCAGTGACTCCTACATCTGTTGTGCAAGGCAGAGGAATTAATGAGCCTTTGTTGTAGGGATACAACTTATATTTTTGTTTTAGTTACAGTTGCATTAGACTTGATTTTATTTTTGTGACCAATCAACAGACTGTAGCGCCTTTAGCTCCACCCTGTAGGATCAGTTTGGTATGCTCAGAACCTTCTGCAGAGAGCAGCCAAAAAGTGTGGTGGCACAGGTTGTTTCCTCAAGTTCATTTGCTCCTCACTTGACAGTTGAAATGCCTGAAATAAGCCGAGCTGAACCGGACTGTTTGGTGGAAACCACCTTTGAGCTGTGTTCCCAAGTCCAGAGTTTTGTGTCAAGCTAATTACTGAGTTTGGCTTCATGTTTATCCACATGTATATTTACCTCACACAGATGTGATATGAAGATTTTGCTTTACCCAGAAAGAATGCAAGTCTGAGTTGGAATTGGATTAAAGTAACATGTGTTTCAAAATCTGCTTTCTTCTCTCACAGGATTGATGCTAATGTTGAAGACACTCAGTTGAACGTGGATGCTGCGCACACAGAGATTCTCAAATATTTCCAGTCGGTTTCCTCCAACCGTTGGCTGATGATTAAGATCTTTCTCGTCCTGATCGTCTTCTTCATCATCTTTGTCGTCTTCTTCGCTTGAAGCACAAAAAAAGAAAAACATGCTGGGAGGAAAATCCAGGCTGAAGCTGGACATTGGAGTTGTTTGGGGACAAAATATTTGAAGGAGAATTCTCTATGGACCTGACCATTTTGATGGGGCTTTGGAGAACTATTTGATTAACGCGGACTCGACAGTTTGATCCTAAGCCACAGACTCTTAATCATAACTCGACTATTCAGAGAAGAATGAAGATGTCGAGATTATCTAAAGTTCTAACTTTGTATAGAGAGCAAAAAAGTGCTCTGCATTGTACTTGACCAATTATTCATGAACATTTAATCCAAATGGCTATAATTTAATGGTTTGATTCTGCAAACTGTCTTTAATTTAGATTTTTCTGTTTTGTTCATCCCATTAACCACAGATCATCCATTATCATAAATATTGTTATTTCAAAGCCAAACATCAGAGCTGAAGTTTATTCTTTTTTCTTTTAAGCTTTTATTAAAGAGCATGACTCACTTGTTTACCAACAATTCTCTAAATCCCTGCTGTTCAACAATGATGTGAAACTTTTTTCTATTCTAATATTTCATTTTGTTACTATTAAGGTTTATTTGCCAAATGGGTACTTTTCTCAGAACTGAGACAGAGGCTATTACAGACAGCTAAAGGAGTTCTGCAGATAAGTTCAAGCATGGTCAGTTAGAAATGTAGATAACTTTTGTAACAGCACCGTTTTAAATAGAAGTGTTGAAGTGATAGCTGCAGGGCCTTTGAATGGTTTTTAAAAGGTGTAAGAAGAGACAGACCTCTGTTAACAAGTTAAAAATCTGAAACAGTTTCAAGTTTGGCATCAGTGCTGATGAAGGAGTTTGGCTGGTTAAAAAAATCTAGCCAATGAAGAGACTCAATGAGTCCAAATCTCCAGAAGTGTCTGGTTGTATGTCAATGTTGTAGCTGCTTCCCTCCCTCTTCATCCATCCATTTGTTATCTAAATGACCACAGATTTTTAACAACAAAGTTCCCCCTCTTCATTTTTTCCTAGCCAAATGCCTTGACTTTAATGTATAAAGTGCAAATAGTGGTAATGATGTATTATAAAAGTGCATATTAATAAAATCATTATGGGATACTGGCACTGATGGTGGAGATTTTCTTATGCAAAGAGGATTAGTCAGTGATATAATTAGCCTTGTTAAGCTAACCGCTAAAGCTCATCTACAGAGAAGAGCTAAGCTGGGGCAGTTTTTATGTAACACGCTCAACAGCAACAATGCTTAAAAGAAATTATTTTATTTACCAAGATTTAGGCCTCAGAGGATATATATATCTTAGAACTCAGCCAGTCTGACCTGAACTCTCATCAATTAGCTCCAAATTTTGTGAAGACACTTTAAGGTACAATTGACTTGAAAAAGGAGTCAGAGGACAAAAACATGCCAAGTTTTAATCTTAACTGAGGTGTCTCTCTGGTTATGACACTGACTGGAAAATATTGTTGCCTTTAAGTGTCCTTCAATGGCTAATAAGACCATCAGCAAAAGACTGACTATTTCCTGAAAGTTATTTGAAGTGCCTGAAACAACTGCTGCTGTGGGGAAAAGTTCAGATAAAAGAGCCTTGATTGATATTTTCTTGCCAAAGAGTCAAAGCGAGTGATCTGTTTGTAAAATAAAAAAAGAAAGATTTCTTCAAAAACTTACACATACCCAGGGAAACTAAATGTTCTGAAATATAAATGGAGGTCCAGCGTTTTCACAGGGGACACAATAATATTTCATACAGGAGCACAGTTAGCTAAGACAAAAGCTGTTCCCATACATGGACCCCTGAGCATTGGGCAGGAAAATTTCTGGGTAAATTGGTGGATAAAGCTTGGTTGGTTGGTGTTCACATATAAGGACTTTATCAGTTTTGTGCGTATGTGTAAAAATAATTGTAAGCTATTTTGCACCTGGATGGAAATAATGACATCAGTACAATATACACTATAGTACTAAAAGAATTTGCTCACCCATCCAAATAATCAGAATTAGGTGTTCCAGTCACTTCCATGGCCACAGGTGTATAAAATCAAGCACTGAGGCATGCAGACTGCTTTTACAAACATTTGTGAAAGAATGGGTCGCTCTCAGGAGCTCAGTGAAGTCCAGCGAATTGAATGAAATCCAGTCGTGAAATTTCCTCACTCCTAAATAATCCATAGTCTACTGTGAGCTGTATTATAAGAATATGAAATTGTTTGGGAAAGACAGCAACTCAGCCACGAGGTGGTAGGCCATGTAAACTGACAGAGCGGGGTCAGCGGATGCTGAGGCGCATAGCGTGAAGAGGTCGCCAACTTTCTACAGAGTCAATCGCTACAGACCTTCAAACTTCATGTGGTCTTCAGATTAGCTCAAGAACAGTGTAAAGAGCTTCATGGATGGTTTTACATGGCTGAGCAGCTGCATCCAAGCCTCACATCATCAAGTGCAATGCAAAGCGCCGGATGCAGTGGTGTAAAGCACGCTGCCACTGGACTCTAGAGCAGTGGAGATGCCTAATTTGGAGTGACGAATCGCGCTTCTCCATCTGGCAATCTGTTGGACGAGTCGGGGTTTGGTGGTTGCCGGGAGAACGATACTTGTTGGACTGCATTGTGCCAAGTGTAAAGTTTGGTGGAGGGTGAATTATGGTGTGGGGGTGTATTTCAGGAGCTGGGCTTGGCCCCTTAGTTCCAGTCAAAGGAACTCTTTGCTTCAGCACACCAAGACATTTTAGACAATTCCATGCTCCAACTTTGTGGGAATGGTTTGGAGCTGGCCCCTTCCTCTTCCAACATGACTGTGCATCAGTGCTCAAAGCAGGTCCTTGAAGACATGGATGACAGAGTCTGGTGTGGATGAACTTGACTGGCCTGCATAGAGTCCTGACCTCAGCCCAATAGAACACATTTGGGATGAATTAGAGCGGAGACTGAGAGCCAGGCCTTCTCATCGAACATCAGTGTGTGACCTCACAAATGTGCTTCTGGAAGAATGATCAAAAATTCACATTAACACTCCTAAAACACGTGGATAGCCTTCACAGAAGAGTTGAAGCTGTTAAAGCTGCAAAGGGTGGACAGACGTCATATTAAACCCTATGGATTAGGAATGGGATGTCACTTAAGTTCATATGCGAGTCAAGGCAGGTGAGCGAATACTTTTGGCAATACAATGTATGTGAAGACCAGTTTTGTTGAGCACGTCATCATAGCTTACACCAAAATTATATGAGCATGCAATCTCTGAATTTACTAATCAGCTAACTGAACCTGAACATCATCCAGTGCAAAGTTTCCTTAAGACTGGGCTCTGGAGATGATGTGGGTGGGCAGCCAGCACTTTAAGCATGGCCACCCCATCCCAAACTAACAAACAAAAAAAGAGACAGAAATGCTCCTTAAAGTTCAAGAACTAACAAGAAAGTCAAAGGATTAGATCTGCTTGTTGGCTTTTTATCATTTGATAAGCAGATCTTATGTGACAACTTAAGGGTGTTGAATAAACCTCACATAAAGATCATACTCACACTTCTGCAGTCTTTGATATTTCAAGAAAGTATTTAAATAGATATGAACTTACGAAATGAAACACAGATGCAAATCAAAGCATTTACATTAGATTTATTTCTTATAAAACAAACAGGGAGGCAAATTCTGTGTGTCTATAGTTGTATGAAGGTTTTGGTGGGCTACAGATTATAAGTTTCGATTCGGAATGTGAAACACGAGTTGGGAAATGCTGATTTGATGCAGAACAGTTTTGTCTATAGCACAACAGCTTTAGAGAGCGAAACAAAGACATCTGATCAACGTCTGTTATTCAAAGAGTCCTCTGAGAGTTTTAGCCTCAATAACAGACAGTGTGATTCTGCTGGCTTGTTGCTCAGTCCCTTATTTTTGCCTTGACTAAAATACCAGAACAGCTACGAGATAGATGCCATGAGATGAACAGCCATTTTAAGTCAACCCATCAAAACATCTGATGTAACTCACTGCAGCCAAACCTGATTTTCCTTCTCCCATTACATTTTTCCAATCCTGTTTATAGTCTCTGTTCGTTTGCTCATCCCTGAGCACTCTGCTCCATAGGGCTTATCTCTGGCATGCTTTTGCTCCTTCCCTTCCTTGCCCTGGCCTTGATAGCCTCCTCCTCCTCCCCTTCTCCATACTCCTCTTCGTCTGACCAGTCCACCTCCTGCTGCAGGTTGCCCCTGGAGCCTCTCATGCCACCACCACCCTTGAAGAATTGCCCTGTGCGAAGCTTGCTGCGGAAAGTTATAAAAGAGAGGCTCTTGCTGCGCTGCTGCTTCTCGATGATGGTGTCATGCATCTGCAGCTCATCGTTTCCATTGACCTCATCCACGCACTCACGTAAAACTGTGCGAAACAGGCGGGGAACCTCATGGACCTCTGGCTCCATTTGAGATACCATTCTTCTGAACCTGCATTTAGAGTGGCAGCGTTAACTGGTTATAAGGAAGACAACGCATGCTGAGACAGACAAAATAAAATAAACAAGATGAGACAACCAAAAAGAGACCAGAACATGAGTATCCAATGTTTTTTTACTGAGGGTCACAAATAGAAAAATATAAGGATGACCGGGGCTTCATTGATACAGCTCATCTTTAGAATAATAAAGTTTATTAATCCCATCCAGCATGTCTTCACAATCAGACACAAAACAAGAACAAACTGCTCAAAGCTGCAAAGCAAGTTGCAGGTTAATATTTTGACATAAATACAAAATCTTGCCTAAAGTGGCTAGTAAATCAGTTATTTCCACATTAATAATGTCTAACTGAAGGAAAAACATTTTGAGGATAAGTGCCTGTTTTTGTTAAAAAACTTTAACAAAACTTTTTTTTTGACATCACATCACATTACATCTGTAAGGGGCCCATATTTTTTGACTGTATCTTAGCTTTTTGTACAGAAGTAGATATTTTTAGAGTGCATTAAAGAATGCAAGAATATTTTTATTTCTGTTACAAATATGTTATAAATAAACATTAAATTAAATAATTTAACACAAACGTGTCAATAACAGAAAAAGTTAAATGCTGAAGCTTAAGTTTTATTCCCTATCCTGTACAATCCAAGATAAATTGCATATGTAAAGAAAGAAACACAGTAGAAATGGCACTTTAGATCATAATACTACTTATATTTTAACAATTATTAATACATGTTTGAGAGGTTTTCTAAACTCTAAATAAAACTGAATCACATCTGTATGTAACAGTTTTCTCACTTTTCTTGTTTCAAACAAGCACACCTCGAAAATTAGAGATTATTGTAATCTCAAAAATTCAATTTTTTCAAAACATGTTTGACTGCAAATAGAAGAATATTATTTACTACATGGAAAATGATCTGCAGTGTTTTTGAATTAATAGTGTCTTTGCATTTTAACACTGAATACTGTATAAAAACTGATAGATTCCAGATGTACACCTTTATTAATAATTCTAATTGCAAACCAGCACCCCTCCTTTTATTTTACTGACAATATCAATTATAGGGTGTCAAAAATGTGCATTATTAGTATCTTTAACATTAACCTCCTGTCAATCATGAGTTTTGAGTTCTGCTTTAAGAGCTGCAAATATTTCTAGTGTTTTATTCAATGCAATTATGAGTCACCCTTTCCCCCCTTAATGTTAGTATTTTTTTCTAACACTGCAAAAACAGGCAAATTATCAATAACATTAATAATAATAATAATAATACATTTTATTTCAGGGTGCATTTCACAACACTCAAGGACACCTTACATGATTCACAAACAAGGAGCACATGAAGTATAAAAGTGACATTGGTCACAAAGAGACCACTGCTCTTCTTAACATTAGTTGCATTCACAAAAATAATACCAATAAAGAATGCATTATCCTGTGTTATCCTGTTCAGTTTTTAGGATTAATGGGTAGAAAATCAAACCAAATTCAGTATGCACAAACTTAAGTTCTTCTTATGAGCATTTGATTTCAGTAAGTCAGTTTTAAGCCACTGCAAACCAAAATAACTTAATCATTTTATTTTTCATATCACTCAAAGATCTGCTTTATAAATATATCTCAAAATGCAACTACCTATTGTGTTTTTTTATTTTTCAGCCTCAATTTCAACAGTTATACGCTCCATCAAGTTTTCGATAACAGTTGTCATTTTACTAACAACTTTTAATTAACTCTAAACCTTACACCCCCTCCCATTTTGTAAACCCTGTTGTGCCCAAATATTTCATGGCCTTCTAGTTCATCCTGCTGTTCTTACTGTCATTATTCAACCATGTCTCTGATGACGACTGCTTTACTTTTTTCTGCATGGTTTAGCAACCCCATTTTTTGTTTTTTTATGAATCCATGTTGTTTGTTCTCATTGTATTTATAATAATTTAATAGTCTTCCACTAAGTTTGACCTTAAAGAAAACATGGGCCAATATTGTGCTTGTGTCTGCTGCATAAATTCTAGTATGAGGATTTGTCCACATGGTGTTACTTTTAAAGCAACTGTATTTAACTTGTCCCCCCTGATGTTGTAATATCACAGTCCATGTTACTGTTAGATCAGCTTCATCAGGACTGATGGAATCCATTTTCTGTCACTGTTTGAGTTTTATCAAATATATAAAAATGACATTGTATCAAATAGTACTGAGACAGTTGAGCTACCTTTATATTTCTCAGCAGAGGTACAGGGTTCAGACCTGTAGCAAAGCCGTACACGCTCTTAAGGAGAGAGCTGTTGTCAGGATTGCTCAGAGGTGACATTCAGGCCACCTGTTGCTTTGTGGGAATGGAGTGGATGGGATCTCCATGTTGAACTCAGTTATGCTGTTAGTTTGATTTTTAAGCTGCTTTCTTAAGTTGAAAAAGTTCAACCTTGTTGCTTTAAGCACTGTTTGATGTGTCTCAGCTAATACACAGTCCATTTCCACACTGAACACACTGTTTTTACTAAAACTTCTGAACAACAAAAGTTTTCTTTCACCCTGCAAATGATCCATAGGGGTTAGTGGTAACTTTTTATTTAGAAACTTCATGACATAACATTGCAAAATTAAAGTCATTGAATTATATTGTGTTTCATAATATAACCCCCTTTTCCTTAGAATAACACAACCTTGAAATACTCTCTCTTAGAGTCTTGGGCAGGCTCCCCAAATCTGTATTTTATAACAGTAACACATTTTGTAAGCACCATTGATTTTATTTTCTAATTTCTTTTGCTGATCTTTAATGCTCTTAATGTTTTGATCTCTTTTAAAGGTACCAAAGCAGTCTGATCAGTTTATGCATGGGTGGTGCTCCATCAGTAATAATAAACCTGCCTTGCTTATGATGTCATGCATATGAAGTCTATTAAAACAGAGCTTCCCATTCTTTTCAGCCCATGACCCCCAAATATTGATTACAGGGACTCCAAACACCCACTGTGTTCAACAGAGCTATAGTCCCTTACATTACTGGTGTCACATGCAGACTTATATTTTAAAGATCCTCTTGACATGTTATCCTCATGTCAGCTTATGTCTCATCTAACTTTGTTTCATTTGAAATCAAACTCATTTCATATGTATGTATTCTCATCATAATGGGTAAAATATGCCAATTTAATGAAGTATTTTGATTGTTTTCTGAACAGCCTTTCTGGACCCCCTCTCAGGTCACAACCTTTGGGTGGAGAATCACTGTCTTCAATAATTAATTAGGATCCAAGAGTATTTTCTCTCACCAGGTTTAGGTAGTATTCTGATTTTGAACCAGGGTTTTGCGATTTATGACTCAGTATGAGCAGCAGTGACTTTATAATTTGTATCAACATGATGCCTCAGTCGCTCACCTTACAATCACAGGGCCACATTGTGCAGGGGGTATCTTGACACACAGGTCCTGCAGCTCCAGCAGATCATTCGGTGTCAGCTGGTAGGGCTGTGGGGTTGGGGTGCTGGCCAGCCAGCTGTAGTCGGCCATGGAGGAGGAGCTGCGACGGCGGCGGCGACCCTCTGTGGCTCTCTCAAGACGAATGCGTTCAGTGCGCTTCACCATAGCGCCCAACTCTAACATCAGAGTATTTGTGACTAACTCTTCAGTGCTACGCTGGCCTGGGACTTTAGGCTCAATAGAGAAAACTGCAGACCAAGGAAACATCTGGAGCAAAAAGACAAATTTGATGGAGAGTTTTGTTACAGTTTTAAAATGAGAGGAAAAGAAAATATCTTCTTTAAGTGGTTATGTGATAAATATTTACTGACAATTGTTTTGTCTCAGACACAGTCCTGTCTGCGGTTTGTGTGTAAATATTTTTACAATCTAGGAGGAAGGCAAAAACTGAATATCTTTTTGGGATTAATAGAGTGGTCTGATGTTAAACATGAGTGGTATGGACATGCACTTGCAGTTCAGTACTGGCACATTAACATTTATTTTTAAGGAATACAGCTAGACAGGAAAACAAAAATGCAGGAGTCAAGTCTGTAAATGAAAGTGTCTTTATAATGAGTTGAAATTGTCTCAGATGCTTAGATTTGATCTGTTTTACATCAAAATTTAAGAGCATTTTAGTCCTGACATCATTTTAAGTAAAATATATATTTATGTCAGTTTTATTATCTCATTCTCAAGGAAGGTTGATATTGCCAAAACTCACTCAGTTTTGGGCCACTTAAAAAAAGAAGAAGGAGATGATTCAGTATTACTATAGCTCATATCTTACAGATATTTTTTTTTATTATACCTCTCGGTAGCCATCAACAAAACAAACAAAATGCCAAAAATGTCACTTGAGAGAACAAATTTCTTTTCATATTTTGCTGTGCTGAGTGTTTTATGAAAGTATTGAGAGTTGTCTTACCTTCACTATATCAGAGATTTGCTCTGGCAGAAATCCTTTTATGGTCTAGCAAAGCCTCTGTTTGCAGCCAGGTGAACAACAGGCCTCCATGAAGGATGAAAGTCCTTCAGCTCCAGGTACCTGGCTGCCCTACTAGCTGTGATGGTCCTTTGCAGTAGGCACTGCACCAAGGATAAGAGCCTAGAGTGTGTGTGAAAGAGAGTTTGGGATTGAGAATAAATATAATCCTGTATTAATAAAGAGCAAGTGACAGGAAGAGCTTACCCTCACATGTGTGCACTTGGGCAGGTTCATGCGAGGTGTTTACATAATACCAAGATTGGTGTTGATAAGTGTCTCTATTTAATCATATTTTGATGCCAAGAGAGATGATTTAAGTGTGTCCCAGCAAGCAGGCACAGCAAAACTGGACACTGTGCTTATGCTACTTTCAGTGTCTTACATACATCTCACTGTACAGTTTCATATTTAAACTGCATACCAACTGGTATGAAACACCCGGCCCTGTCCTTGAAATGAACAGTGTTTGTCTAAATTTGGCCCCTGGGTCCGCAGACAATAATCCCACAGACACTCCAGACTGTTAAGACAAACATTACACTCGGGTTACATAACTGCCCACATAATCTCTCTTGCCCACTCTTATACTCTCAGTCTAACTAAACAGCATGTGGTATTATATATAAGGTGAGCTGGGGAGTTTCTGGGTTTCCACGATACTCAGCACTGAGGCAACAAATCCCAGATTATATTCAAATCCAGAGCAGACCTAGAATGGGAGGTTATAATGACTGTTATAATCTAATTACAGATGACTACTGTAGATGATAGCATATCTGTGACTCAACAGGAATGTCTGTGAGTGTGTGTGCTGATAATTATTGAGTGATCCAGTAACAATGTAATTAGACCTGAAATGTTAAATAAGGAAAATTACCATGTAAAAATGTTACACGAGTTGGCTGACTTAACTCTTGTCTGCCAGTTAACCATATACGTAACTGAGTGTTAGTTAGCTGGGGACTTCAACAGTACCTAACTCTTACTTTACAACAATGGTGGGCAAATGGTGGTCCACTCACACTAATTGTTTAATTAGTGTCGAGGTGATTCTGTCGAAAACAGTAAACCAAAATAGTAAAACGTTTAATAGCAAAATTAACATGTTAATGTGACCCTTTGTTGTTGTTGTTGTATTGTCCTGCTTGTTATAGTATTGAGTTTTTGTTTTGTGCTTTTGATTTGCTTTAATATTTTTTTTGTTTGTCTGTTTTATTTTATGTTGAGTTTAACATTTATGTTTAAAGGAGTTTTAATTAGTTGTATGTTTCTTTACTTTTTGTTTTTTTTCTCTCGTTGTTTTTGCTTAAAATCCAGATGTTTTCTGTAAGCTTTTGTTGTTGTTGTTGCGTTGTATGAGTTATGTTGTTATCAAATAAAAGTTTATTCTATTTTTCCATTCAATTTATTTTTTCCAGTGTTTGGTTTTCTATATTTCATTTTATTTATTTGTTTTCCTTTCCTTTGTGTCCGAAATTTGTTGCTGAGTTTTCTATTTTGTGGTCATGTTTTGTAATTCGACATTTATTGCTGTGTTTCCTTTTTTGTCATTATGTGTTGTGATTTAATGTTTTTATTTTTTGTTGTGGTTTTCACTTAAGGGCCACCATTCAGACTTTCACACACATGTTAAATACAGTCAGAGACATACATGGATATTCGCATTACATAAAAATAAATGAGTGGCTTGGGAGTAATCCCGCTTGACTGTCTCTTGTCGTGTTTGTAATGACGTACTGTGACGCTAGAGGTCATTGCGGATTCACGCTGCCGCGAGGACTTTCCCAAAACATCCCTCTACTACGTCACTAACCGCTGCTCCGCCTCGTGCCACAACGACTCTGTTGTCTTGTTGCAGCTGCACGAGACCCGCGGTGTATTGTTAGTACTACCCGAGCTGTCAGTTAATGTCAGTTTGTGTCCTCGGTCCTGGGACAGGTGAAAGCGGGGCCCGGAGGGAGAACTGAACAACACGGACTCGGTCCCGTGAGCCCCCCGGCGGCTCCTCCGTGACTCTCCAGACTGAATGGTGAGTAGCTGCTGCGGGTTAGCGTGTAGCATCACTGCTAGGACAGACTGTCAGTCAGCGGCTGCTGACAAACCGGGTACTAACAAAGCGATGGGAGGCTGTCGCGGTGGTCTCAACATGAACTCGTATGAGTTACTCCCTGTAGTAGTGCTGGACGCTGATATGGAGCACAGATTTTAGTCCTTAAAAAGTTGTCTGTTGTTTTGTTGAACCTCGTGACCAGACATGGGTTCAGCACAGGCCAGCCGGGGTCCTAGACCTCTGCCTCCTCCAGGCTGATAAGCCCACCTGCTGATGGCTGACTTTATGGTTTACTGTGACTCAGAAGGCAGGGACAGTTTCCTGCTTGAGTTTGTTAACCTGAAGAGAAAATCAGGAAAATTTCCAGAACATGCGTTGCAAAGAAAGAACAAGATTCAAGCATGAAATATATAAAGTTGACAATTTTATTATTGAGGTCAGGACTATAGAAAAAATATGAATATAACAATATTAATTCTGTCAGGATGAATGTTCTGTTAAATATCATTAAAAAGTTATTCCAAATAAAGTCAGTGGTGGAGGACACAAGTGGTTCCCATAGTGGGGCTCAAGACCCCCATGTGGACTGTTAGACACCTAGTGAGTGTTTTAGATACTTTCCATTGCACAAAGAAAACTGTGAACAATCTTAAAATGATTGTACAAAGATAATACATGAAAATTACATTATCCATCAGTAAGCTGTCCTGCATGTCTTTTGTGGTTGCAGAGCCTATGCCAGGTGACGGGGGGAAGGTACATAAAGAGAGACAACCATACATACTTTAGATGAGCATGTTTTTAGTATGTAGGAGGAAACTAGAGTGCCTGGAGAGAACCCTTGCAAACACAGGGAGACCCTTGTCAATACAGAAAGTCAAAACCACCGATATTCTTACTGTCACTAACCCACTATTATCATTGTTAAAAGGATAGAATATAATGTGTATCAATGTTAGAAATGCCTTGCATAACAAATATTTAAAAAACATTTCTAAAACGATAGTATTGTGGATTTTTAGTCCTAAAAAAGAAACAAGCTAAAGAAATCCCCAACAACAGACTAGTTAAAGAAAATATAACATACGGTCTCCTGCTCAGAGTACTGTAAAATAGTGTGATATATCCAATACATCCTACTGTCACCTCTCTTTTGTGCGATCCTTGCTCATAGGGCTGGGAAATTAATTAAAAAATAATCAAAACCGACATTTAGATTCTCTAATTGAAGTAATTTTACTCCTGTCGATTATTTTGCTTATTTTCCCTGTGTAAGTCAGATGACTGCGCCCCCTCTATACAGTCTCCGTTCACTTAAAGCGAAGGACACGCTGCCAACATAGAGGAGCCAAGTGCCAATCTATCAGAGGACCTGGCTTGCAGTCAAGAAAAATGCTGTCTCTGTTGTTCGGGCACATTTTGGATTCTGTGCAGAGGACATCGAGCAGAAAGAAGTTAAGTCTAATTGCTGGAAGACCTTTTCAACGACTGTCTGTAACATCACCAGTTCATTCCTGCATATCATAAAATGATTGTTCATTAATCATAAGGTAGGAGCTTCAATTAATCATGGTACTTAGCTTAGGTAATATCGCCGAGTAGGGATTTAATGGTTACCGGTAAAATGGTAAACCACGGTTAAATTTCCCACGGTGATCATTACCGTGTCCTATTAAAATGACCGTTAAACCGTGTTTGATCACCACACTGTGTCAATAACTCACGGTGATGCTGTTCTTTGCCTGGAAAGCCAGAACTACTATATGCGTCTGCCCCTCGATGAAGCAGCCGTCTCTCACAGACAGAGGTGCATGCGCAGTTTGCAATGTTTGGCCTCTACAAGTACAGCAGTTGGAGCCATGCTCAGACTTTTAACAGGTTTTGCCACTTGAAATGAACGAAGTCTAAAGTCTGGTCAAAGTTTGGATTTCATAAGGATTTCGAGGGGAAACTGATTGACGACAGTCACCCTGTCTAAAACACGAAGACAAAAGACAAGATTTGTGTGATTAAAACTCTGTAACTCCTCCAGTAAACAGGAGAGAGAGAGAGAGAGAGGATTCAGTGAGCCATACCTGAGTGAATAACAGGCAGTTTATCAGTATTTTCTTTGAGAATAATGTATAAAGGTTGTAAATAACAGCATTAGTATCGTTATGGAGTGTATTTTTGCCGTGTTTTGCCATATTTTGTAGTACATCATCTTTTTCCGTCATAGTTGGTGTTTTATGTACAAAACCCAAAACCAGTGAAGTTGGCACGTTGTGTAAATCGTAAATAAAAACAGACTACAATGATTTGTAAATCCCTTTCAACCTATATTCAATTGAATACACAGCAAAGACAAGATACTTAATGTTTGAACTGAGAAACTTTATTTTCTTTTGCAAATAATCATCAACTTAGAATTTAATGGCAGCAACACATTGCAAAAAAGTTGTTACAGGGGCATTTTTACCACTGTGTTACATCGCCTTTCCTTTTAACAACACTCAGTAAACGTTTGGGAACTGAGGAGACCAATTTTTGAAGCTTTTCGGGTGGAATTCTTTCCCATTCTTGCTTGATGTACAGCTTAAGTTGTTCAATAGTCCGGGGTCTCCGTTGTTGTATTTTACGCTTCATAATGTGCCACATATTTTCAATGGGGGACAGGTCTGGACTACAGGCAGGCCAGTCTAGTACCCGCACTCTTTTACTACGAAGCCACGCTGTTGTAGCACGTGCAGAATGTGGCTTGGCATTGTCTTGCTGAAATAAGCAGGGGCGTCCATGAAAAAGACGTTGATTGGATGGCAACATATGTTGCTCCAAAACCTGTATGTACCTTTCAGCATTAATGGTGCCTTCACAGATGTGTAAGTTACCCATGCCTTGGGCACTAATACACCCCCATACCATCACAGGTGCTGGCTTTTGAACTTTGCGCCTATAACAGTCCGGATGGTTCTTTTCCTCTTTGGTCCGGAGGACACGACGACCACAGTTTCCAAAAACAATTTGAAATGTGGACTCATCAGACCACAGAACACTTTTCCACTTTGCATCAGTCCATCTTAGATGAGCTCGGGCCCAGCGAAGCCGGCGGCATTTCTGGGTGTTGTTGATGAATGGCTTTGGCTTTGCATAGTAGAGTTTTAACTTGCACTTACAGATGTAGAGACGAACTGTAGTTACTGACAGTGGTTTTCTGAAGTGTTCCTGAGCCCATGTGGTGATATCCTTTACAAAGTGATGCTGGTTTTTGATGCAGTACTGCCTGAGGGGTCAAAGGTCACGGGCATTCAATGTTGGTTTTTGGCCTTGCCGCTTGCAGTAATTTCTCCAGATTTTCTGAACCTTTTTGATGATATTACGGACCGTAGATGATGAAATCCCTAAATTCCTTGCAATAGCTGGTTGAGAAATGTTGTTCTTAAACTGTTCGACACTTTGCTCACGCATTTGTTCACAAAGTGGTGACCCTCACCCCATCCTTGTTTGTGAATGACTGAGCAGAAGCTGCTTTTATACCCAGTCATGGCACCCACCTGTTCCCAATTAGCCTGTTCACCTGTGGGATGTTCCAAATAAGTGTTTGATGAGCATTCCTCAACTTTCTCAGTCTTTTTTGCCACTTGTGCCAGCTTTTTTGAAAAATGTTGCAGGCATGAAATTACAAATGAGCTAATATTTGCAAAAAATAACAGTTTACTAGTTCGAACGTTAAGTATCTTGTCTTTGCTTCGTATTCAATTGAATATAGGTTGAAAGGGATTTTCAAATCATTGTATTGTGTTTTTATTTACAATTTACACAACGTGCCAACTTCACTGGTTTTGGGTTTTGTATTTCATCAATCGTAATTTGGAAATATTAATGAAGGAGATCTGCCATGGAAAGGGGGGAGCAGAAAAGAGTCATGAAGGGGGCTAACTGCTTCAGGGACTGTCGTTACTAAAACAAAAACTAATTTCAAAAAAATGCCTGGACATGGTCTAATATAACGAGCTGTAACATGGACACTAATGCTGTAGGCTAACTTAAATGTGTGAGTGTATGTAAAATAGGTTACGTTTATTTTTGGTTGTCTCAAAACTTTGTTCATTTATAATTGTTTATGAAGAGAATCCTGTTTAAAGTTGAAATCAGTTTTTTTGTTTCTTGTAATCAGACACTGTTTAAGCATTTATAACATAATAATGACAAATACTGCCAGATTTGTTTACTTTTATTTCTAATGAAAAAGTTTAAACAAATTAACTTATAGGACATTTCTTGGCACAGTTATTGACAAAAAGACAAGAGAACTGTCAAAATTATAATATGAAAGGGATTAAATGATTTCAATTCTGTGTAAAAGTACTTTTTGAAGATTTTGAGCCCACTATGAAAATACCATGATAATAATGATAACCGTGATAATTTTGGTTACAATAACCATGATATGAAATTTTCATACCATTACATCCCTATTTCCCAGCCCTACTTGCTCATTTAAGCCCCTCGTCCTAAGGTAAAAGGACTCCAAGGTCTGAGGGGTTTCTAGTTTAATTTCTTGGGGTCAGAGGTGAAAATGGTTGGTCCTAAACAATATTATTCAAGGGTTTGGTACAGTAAAAAGAACACCTCAACACTATTACTTTAGTTTACTCTCACCTCAAAATAAGAAAATTACTTAGTCTTCAGTTGGAACTTGACTAATCGGGAAACTCTATTAACTGCTTTGTGGCTTGACCTTTCCTGGTTTTATTTATCAGACTGGACTTAGGTATCCTTGTTATGAGCCTCAACCATATAAGCGATGTGATGTTTACAGGTTCACTGACAAACCTTGTTATTTATTCTCCTATATATGTGGCAAATACAAATATCCTGGTTTCTGTACAAATAGAAGTGCCTGTAATGTTAATTATATGTTAAATCATGGCAGAGACCTGGCAGAAAATGAGATGAGCAGAATACAGAACAGCCTCCAGTTTCCTCCTGGATTCTCCAGGGCAAAACACTGTTTCCTGGTTCTGTGAAACCAGAAAAGACAGCTTTCTGAAATCAGGACATGGCGTTTACATACTCAAACACAGGGAACGTGATCCTTACAAAACAATTTAAAGTAATATAGTACATTAAAAGTATCATGTATTCTCACAAACACACCCTCAGTTGGTCACAGCACAGAGGTGATATTTTCCCTCCCTTTAGCCACCGTAGGATTTTATTTGAGCTGCATGTTTTGTTTACACAATTGTTATCTCAGCGAGGTATGTGTGCTATTCTTGTTTCAGGAAGAGGCTAACACAGTGACACAAGCTGTGAGCTATGACAGAAACTCCCAGACTGGAGTCATAGCATTAGAGCCTGGAGGCTGAAGTACATGTCAAAACTGAGTTCAGAGTCAACTTCCTTTAGGTTATTATTCAATCAGGCTTTTCTTCATTCCAGCGCTCTCACTTTTATTTCTGTTTCTGCACATATGTCGTTTCTGCTATTCAAGATGTCAGTAAATGCAGTGTTAGCAGATTGGCTTTTAAATAATTGCTTATAAAGGCAGTCAAGTTAACAAAAAACAAATATCAGATTTTTGTCTAAACTAGGAACTCTTGTAGCAGATTTTTATTTCTGTGAGAAGAAAAATATTTCAAACCAGACTTTCTCAATGAGCAAATCGTACAGTCTGTGTTGGAAAACACTGAGTCACAGCTGCCCAGCGGTGACAACCAGCGTCCTCCTGAGGGATCAGATCCTTAGAAACATAACATATTCAAGACACACAGCTGGGGGAGCGGATGATTAAAACATGTTTAGATACGTGTGGTATGGCTTGGGTTTCTTTCAAAACACAGATTGATATAGAGCTACCAGCACCTTTCCTAACAGGGCTGTAACTCATCTTTGCTTTCAGACTGTGTTCCTGGTTCCTGTGCCTCAGCTCCTGACTCCCATGGCTCCAAGAACCGCATGACTTTGAGTCTGTTGGGCAACAGCAGAACAGGTTAGCTTACACGTTTTCTCAGTGATGCTGAAGGCAATCAGAAACTTCATTTTCTCAAAAGCTTCTATTACAAGTAAAGGAAACTGTTTTTCATGGGAGTGTCATGAAATGGAAGACAGAAAATATACACATGCAAAATGAGGTTGTGTGAGCTGATCTTATTATCTGACTCTGCCAGGCCCAGGTTGGCAAAGATGAGCTGGGCTGAGGAGGACTGGACAGTGGGGCTGTCTGGGCGGGTTCTGCAGAAAGTGAAAGAGCTGCAGCTCCATCAGGATCGATTGTCCAGAGAAAACAAGCAGAAGCAGCTGCAACTGGACAATATCAACACCAGCCTTGAAAAACAGACTGCAAAGGTATGAGTAACCGCACTGTGATCTAAGGCTGGAACATGTGGGAGCCTGCTGCACAGAGTCCACTCACTGCTAACAACAGAATATCTGTCACTGATGACACACTGCAGTATTATTGTTAATGACTCCTGTACACCCCTCTGTCCAGTATGAGGAGGTGCGAGGAGAGCTTCAGTTTGTGCAGAGGGAGCTCCAGAGTGTTCGAGATGAGGCCAAAGCAGCTGTAACTGCCAAGGAGCGTCTGACCCAGGACCTTCAGACCAAACAGGCCCAAATCTGCTCATTTGAGGGCCAGCTGGATGCTGCTCGCACCCTCAACAACAAACTAACTCAGGAAGTCAAAAGGTTGGGCATTCAATAGTTTCTACTCCTTGTGTGTCTATAATCAGTTTGTAATTAGTTTTGAACCTTACTGATAACCCTGTTAGAATAAAATTAAACATGAATTATGTCAAAAACTAAAGCATAAACATTTTTAAATCAAAATGCAAGGACAGGTGAACATCGTCAAAACAGGTACTGACAGAAATAAATGATACAAGCAGATCAACAAGCAGAAACTTCTTCAGAGTATTGTATCATGTTTTTTATTGGGGTACAACTGTACAGTTAGCCCACAGTTCAATATATACCTGAGTTCTTTGGTCAGAGTTTTTTGGTTGGTTAAACTTCAACCTCGTTTTGACATTTAATCATTCGATTTTGATTTAGGGAAATATTACAGGAACAGAAATGAGATATGAAGGAGAAAAATACATAGATATTTATTTTAATTTTTGGCAAAATAAAAATGTCCACTAATATCCTGGGTTTATTTTATGATATAAAACAAATAATTAAACCAAACTAAGAGACACACCCAAAAGGACAGTTCTTCTCCACACTGGCAGCTCACAGCTGTTTGATCTGTTTTATTATGCTGGAAAAACAAACATGCAATTTGAATGCTTAAGATAGGCAAAACTGTTGAGCGTGGAAGTTGTAAGGATCCTGAATCCGGTGGCTATTTAGGTAAACATTTAAAATGTATTTATTTTCCTGAACAGTGATGGTGTTTTAATATCACAGAACAAAAAGTCTCGTGACCGGTGGAGCCATTAACTAACAAAAATACCTAGTATAGCCTAGCATACTTAGCATATTTATCTTGCCACCGAAAGTGAAACTTTGCTTTTAACAAGTTGTTTGTATGCGAGTGATCGATTTGAAGAATCGGTCAACAGGCAGGCAGACTTCAGCTCTTTTATAGCAGCTGTCGACACATCAATATTTACCAACTTTGTTCCTCTCTAGTTTTGCCAAAAGCCACTGAGCTTTTCTCTTACACCTGCAGGTCATTTGAAGGTGAAGCACATGTTTCTCTGTTGTTATTTTTAATGATTAGAATTACAAATGCTATGCTATAGCGTTTAACCTTTCATGTTACTACCAAGTGTGGGCCTGTTTCTCTGGGTGGTGGGAGGCGTTGTATGGCTGCTGATATGAATGTCAATCAATAAAGTTAATTAATTATCATTTGTCTGGCAGATTTCAATGACATTTTGTTGTGATTTTTTTTGCTGATTTTAGAAGTGGAGGATTATTTTCATGCAGCATAGGCTAAGTCCTGAGTCTGCTGTTCTTCTCTTCAACAACTTGGAGTCAGGGATTTTTTTTTTTCTTTTTTATTTGACTGTTGAAAACTGAGTAGTCTGCCTAATGTGGAACATACGTGAAATACAGTCTTTGTTCATGTGAAACTGAAAATGTCGCAGTTCACAAGCATATTTTGAACTGTTAATGCTGCAGGAACTGTTTCAGTAGAACATTCAGAACTCTTGGATTCCTATTTTACATGCAGGCATTTATCTGTTTCACACAAATCAGATTTGTTTTTAATGACATTTCCTCAGTTCATACCAATGTTAATAAAACAGCCCAAAGAGAGTAAAGGATAATAACGATATCACTGTCATTAAACTAAGATTTGGTCAGTACCTTTGAAAAGAGGAAATTTGAGAGACCGTCATGTTCTGTATAAAATTTTGTAGAATTACACATAAAAAATCTTTTTAAATTTTTCCAAATACTTTTTTCACTTGTAATTTTTAGACAGCACTAAACTGGTATCATCCTCTCTGACTGATGAGGGTTATGCTCCATTCCATAATACAAAACTCTGACATTCTTTCAGCTACATCTCTTTATGATTTCTCATCCACGCTGAACTCTGTGTCTGCTTTTTCCCTCTTTCTCTCTAAGGCTGGAGGCTGAGCTCGAGAAGCTGCAAAACAGCAGGTCAGCAGATACCACCCTGTTCTCGACACCCTGCTGGAGCTCAACCTCGCCCTGGGAACACAATGGTACAATCCTGTAACTTTGTGACTTCCCTATGTTTACTTAGTCCTATCTCTTATTAAGAATTTGGAAGAGTGAATGGAAAGAAGGCAAGGCTCTTTATGAAAGCAGTTATAAATAAACTCCCACAGCTCCTGACCCCATGTCCCTTCACTCTCTAGAGACTTTTGCTCTTTTCTGTCCTCTCATGTCTGTAAACCACTGAAAACTCTCTTGTGTTCTCTGATCAGCATTTGGTTGCAAACACTTCCTCCGGTCAACATGTTGTGCTGTTACTCTTCAGGTAACAGAAGAGAGGAGAATCCAGGACATAGAGATGATGGACAGAGCCGAGCGTCTCACATCCGAGTAAGTACAGGAATATTTTTATGCTGAGCCATGCAGAGGCTAATTTCAGCCCAGTGTGGGTAAGACTTTTAAGCTTTAGTTTCCTAGTTTTAGAGTTGACTCACTGGATGCCAGTAAAGCCGAGCTTCCCTTTTTTTCCTTTTCTCTTGTTATTTCTTCCAATGTTGAGTTGACTTGCTGATGCCGTGGCTCTTTCTGTATCATGTTTACCAGAAGAAAGCACAGGGGTAATATCAGAATACTAGATAAGACTCTGCATAAAACAGCAACAGAACGTTCTTCTGTCAAAGTTTGTTTTATTTCTTAGTACAGGAGCATGAAAAATATGGCTCAGTTGTGTATACATTCTGTAAAACTTTCTTCTAGTCTGACATCTGCTCAGTCCACACCCTCCTTTGTCTCTATATCTAATCGTCTTCTCCTTCTTTCAGCAAAGACTCCAGTTCTCAGAAGTGGCCTCAGCCCCATTATCTCGGCAGCACCACAAGAACACACCCCACCGCCATTCTGCTGACCAATCTGATGTCTTCTCCACTCCCATGTCTGTGTTTCCGTGGGAACGGGATGACACGGGGCAAACAGTCAGGAGACAGTCCCCGTCCACCCCCCAGACCCCCACTGCTGATGTCATCAGTCAGGGCCAGCCGGAGCAGAGGGCCTGTGGAAAGGAAAGGGATCACAGAGCTGAGACAGACAGTGAGTGGGGATGTTAAATGGGAGCCTGGGTGATGTGGCACATCTGAATATCACCTGTTCCAGTGTTAATCCTGTTAGCAGCTTTAAAAACTATAAAAATATGGTAAACAAACAAAAACATAAAAAATTATGATCTTAGTACTGTGAACTACTCAAGTGGTGGTACATGTCCTTTTGTGAGACACAAATGTCTTAGTAAAGCCTTTTTTGTTTGTAGACTTTAGAAAACACTGTCTCTGCAGATAATGTCTACAAGAGTTAACATCATTAACTTTGTCTACAGGAAGACTGATCAAAGCCTGAGGGGCTCACAGCGGGAAAAAAAAACTTAACCGGTTTCGAACAAGAGATAGACGGCAAAGTCTATCCTGTCTTTAAGTTGTGACTTGCTCACTGACAAGTTTTGTGTTGCCTGAGATAAAGCAGATGACATTTTGTTCTGTTATTATGTAAGACTAAAAGAGTAAACTGCTAATATGTTTGGACTGGACTTGGGCACAGAGGATATTGTTTTAGTCAAGTTATAGCTCCCAAACATTAACAGAACATCAGCATTTTTGAGTATTTTAAAATTCTTTGTCATCATTCTCAGAGTTGGATCTAAAGATGCAGTTATTGCAATTATCTTTAATTTAGGAAATGGGTTGAAAAATACTCCTGAATTACACCGAGGGTTAATTCAGCTACTGTTGTAGATACCATAACACACCTTTTGCAATGAAGTAACAAACTATGGTCACAAGTTCACTCCAATGTACTGAAGACTTGACCCAGAGGGAAAGTTTGTCGAACCAAAAGAAAGCCAGTAATAATTGCAATGAAGGAACCTCTGGGAGGATAGTTTTATGAAAAAGCTCTAATTAATGGTGTTTTTTAATAGAATACATGTATTGCTCATTGTAGGTTTTAAGTAGTGTAGGTACTTTGGCCGATCAGGATTACTTTTGGCGAGTTTAGTTATATATAAATGATCAGACTCTTGAAGTCACCAAGCCACCCCCTTGTAGCTAATCTATTATCAGAAGGAAAATTAGTAAAATATAGCACCTAGTAACTGTCTGCTTGATATTTCTGTAAGCTTGTCTGCTTCCTCTGCAGCAGCAGTAAACTCCTTAACATTGTTTACAGTCCCATTAGTTCGGTATTACACCATACTTGAAATTCACTATTGAAAACTGTGTTGAATCCAGCAGGATCAAATGTAGTTAACTAACATAGTTGGTGGTTTAAATGAACTATATGCTGCATTTAATGTCCCATGAATTGACCACCCATTAAAAGTCCCATAAGCAAAATGGTTATTGAAAGTAGTAAAATATAACCAATATCTAACCAGCTGAAATAAATAAATAAAAGGGTTATTCAATTTAATAGTAATATTCACTCAAAAAATACTAGCTGTCTTTTAACTTTGAACCACCATGTTATTATTGAAGTGCCTTGATACATTTGGTAGTATTCAGAAAGTTTGATTTTAGTATTTTATAATTTGATCCTTGGCTTAATAAAAAGGTCAGTTAATATAATGTCATTTCTCTTCATACTTTTCTTAACCTCTAAAGATTGAACATGTATGCAAAATCAGCACTAGGGCAGTGCAGCCATCCTGGCATTTGTGTCCTTTGCATAACCTCAACAACACGCGTTACATAATACTTGCAGAAGTCACTGCCTCATCCAGAGCCTCTTTTACTTGCTCCCAGGCCAGTTCTGTGATATTAAGTGACACTCTAGCCAGTGATATTCTTTTCTCTGACTGCTATGTTTGTTTGCAGAGGATGAACAGAAAGCTCAATGGAAAACAATAAATTCTTCTATTAGCTCAAGGACACAGCCGCGTGAGAGTGGTGTTGCATTGTTTACATTATATTTCGTGAAAAAGTAAAAAGACTCAAATGAACAATGTTGTCAAATGAAAGAAGCTGTAAATGAAACAGGATAACATGTTGGAGGGACAGGAAATGGATTTTATCCCTGGCTCTAGAAATCAGCAGCATGAAGTCCTCAGGCAGCTGTGGTCGTCAATACTTCACTCAGTATGGACTGACCTCAGCTCGGTTTGACTGTGCTGATTGCAGATGGCCAGTTACGAGAAAATCAGTTTAGCTTTAGGACTTATCTTATGTGATCCATCTAAATCAAACCACATTTATCCATTGTTAAAATATTTTTAGATCTCTCATTTTTCAAATATTTTAATCTTAACTATGAAGTAATAATAATGGCATGCATGTAATATGAGACAATCTTGCAACATGAATACATTTTAGTGCTTATTATCCTTTGACAAAAAGCAATAAATATTTTCATATTTATACTTTGTGTACGTTTTGTTTTCCATTAGATGTGAATTTTGATTATCTGGGCCTTTATGTTGAAGGGTAGGAGTAAGGGAGTGCACTTTCTATTCCTCAAAACTACACTGCACAATCCTCCAACGGAATTTAGATCTTTTTATTTATAGTTTTTGTATTTTTACCAATCTCAATTGTTTTTTAATTAAATATGTTCATTTTTAATTCTGATCCTTTATCCAATTTGATCTATTTTTGCTAACCTGTATGCCTCTCTGTTTCTGCTCCATCAACCAGTATCTTTGTCAGAAATGCGGAGCCGTGTGTCTGCTCTGGAGGAGGAGTTGTCAGCGAAGGTCAGCACTTTGAAGTCCGTTCAAAATGAAATGATGCAGAGTAAGAAGGAGCTCTCTGCAAAGGAGCTCAGCATCCAGAGAGCCCGAGATGAGCTCAGCCTGGCTCACACACGCATAGCCAAGGAGACTGAACGGGTAAACAACACAGTGCTGGACACTTCAGTTGCTACTCAACCACTTAAAGCTGTGCTAGTTCTGTTTTTTATAATATAAAGGGCAAAACAAAAACACTTTTCTGTTATATTTGACAACTCCTTTGCTCGTCATATGTGTGTAAACATCACATGGACCAAGAGAAATATTTGTAACAGTCTGTGTCAGGACCTTCAGTTCTTTTACATGAAAACCAATGGTTACAGCAGTAAACATGAAGATTTCTTTAGTTTGCTGATTTTTTTTTATGTCACAGGCATCAGGTGTTGAGCAACGACTGAAGCAGGTACAGGAGGAGCTGAAGTGTCAGAGGCAAAATGCTGAGAGCAGCCGACTACAGCACCAACAACGCACCAAAGAGCTGGAGAAACAACACCAGAGGGTAAGAAAGAGGAGAGAGGTTGAACGATGCACTCTGCCCACCACGCTTCAACAGTTTGAAAGCACCAGGCCCCTAAGCTTTTTAAAGTCTTCTTTTTACCTTGTTTACTCTGGCATCATTTCAGGGATAGATAGCAACTGCTTGACAATTATCTTTCCTCAGCCCACCTGAATAGACCTACCAGTGTGACATCCTGCCATTGTTTTGTTGGCAGCTTAAACTCATTGACTCAAAGTAGCAATCTCAGTGCAGAGCATAGACAGTTGGATGTATGCAGTGTTTTGACAACAGGGTGCAAAGCAGCACAGAACAAACCAATTATCACCGAGTTGACCTGCCAACCAAATCAGAGGGGACTTGGACTATTTGGGAGATGAAACAGCTGGATCAGGAGGACTCAGTGTATGAAAACTGAAAGTTTTTCCTACCATTAACTTAAAGAGGTATGAACATGTGTTTACATGTGCAACGATAAATTAAAAATGCCACTTTTTAGCCCAAAACCATCTTCCTGCCCTGACATGCATCTTCTTCTGTCTCTGGTGACTTGGTAAGTTAGAGCTGCCAGTTCTGGTGGATCAGAAAGATGAACCTACATTGTCAGGTTTTATTATTTTTAAAATTTGATAGCAGGTTATTTTTTCTGTAAGTGAGCATGATTTAAGTGCATCTTACTGACACACCTCTATTGCAAAGTAGGAATTATTGCTGAATTTTCATGATGTTAAAGACAAAATTGTACATGTTTGTACATTTCATGAATTGTACATTTTGGTCCTGGAGTTGATAATGCAGTCTTTTGCTATATAACAGACTTAAACCACATGTTTCACTGACAGATCCATACTGACAAACCATCCTGATGTTTCCTCTAGGCTCAAACCTTCCAATCTAAAAACATTCTGTGTTAACTTCTGTTCCACACTGTCCTCATTGGTTCTCCTGAACACTTCATGATTTTAATTACGGATTTCTTAACCCATTTTTAAATGACAGTACAAAAGAAGACAGCTTCTTTCCGTCTCCTTTTCCAGCTGAATGTAATGGCCCACTTTCTGTCTATGTGTGTGTTTCTCAGGATTTAACAGAGCTCCAGAGAGAGAGGCAGTGTTTGGAGAAGCAGCACCAGCAGGAAGTGAATAAACTCAACCAGGAGCTCCAGCAGGCCAGGACACACCACAACACACTGCAGGCCCAAAATGAAAAGGTAAACACCCTGACATAATGCTCCATAACCATGTGTCACATAAACAAGACAAGCATGATTATATAGGCCAAGATTCAACCATGATTATAGATCTCTGTCAACAAACCAAAGTTCATGTCCCTGCTCTGTTTTCCCAGTTGTTTCCTCTTCCCTTTTCCTGCTTACCCTGAATTTTTCTTTGTACCAAAGGTTAATGAAGTTATCTTGCTTCTTTCTTCACACCTGTGTTTTTTACCCTTTGCTCTCTGTTTCACTCTTCTGCTCTTGTGTGTTTACGTTTTCCCCACACTGCCTCTCCTCTCCACTTCCTCCTCTCCTCTCGGTTTCTTCCCAGTGGAAAGGTTGAGCAGTGAAGGTAATGACCGTGTGAGTTCGTCTGACAGTGCAGAATGCTTTGGTTATGGAGGCGTGAAACAAACGTTTAACTTGTGTGTGAGAAATAGTCTTACTAATGGACGCGTGAAGGCATGAATACAGGATGAGGGTGGAAACAGTAGATAGAAGATTATTTGGAGGTGTTGCATGAACTTCAAGGGAGAGTGTGCTTGTGCTTTCAGACATGTCATAAGTTTTCTTTATCTATTTTTCATTACTCTAAGGAATGCAGCAGTTTTGATGAACATACTTTAAATCATTAACCCTAATGTCCTATAATAAAGTTGTACCCGTGCCACGTAAAAGTGATGACACCAGGAATGTGCCATTAAATCATGATGTTGTGATACCATCTTCTTCTTTAAGCTGCATCAGATACCTTCAGCAGCATCAGTCATGCTGGCAGAATGGCCAGCATGTAGCACTTCCTGGTTTCCAAGGCCGAAACTACATGGGGTTTTAGAATACCTGAAATAAGGTCTGAAATTGAACACGCTACACATGCATCTCATATTGCCCGCTTTTGGTAAATGGACTCAAGTGCCTTAAATAGTGCTTTTCTAGTCTTTGACTACTCAAAGTTACTTAACATCGCAGGTCATATCTACCCATTCACACCCATTTGCTCTCACATTCACTCACGGATGGTTCTGTGTTTCTGTGTTAGTTTTCTGTCAATGTCAACTAATACGTTCAAGCCCTTCATGCCCATTTACATGCCACTGACGCAGTTGTGTGAGCAATCTGAGGTTAAATGTCTTGCCCAAGGACACATTGCCATGTGTTGCCAGAGCTGAGATTGGACCTGCAACCTCCCGATTACTGACCAAGTGCACTATCCAGTTGCGCCACCGACGCTTCTGAATTTCAAAGTGTAGTTTTTCCTTGCTGATAATATCTAACCTTAAAAAAATGGTGTATGCTACATTCATCTAGGAAATTTAACACATTGAACAAAATGTCGAAGTTTCATGATTTTTTTTTTTGTTTGTTCCTGACCTTATTGTCTAATATGCCAGGTCGGGTAGTATGATGTGCTGAGATTTATGTAAACCAACAGCAGAGTTATCAACCATATGCAAAGTGCTGAGGTGCCTTATTTTAACAGTATGGGACCTGTCTATGATCGTTGGCAAAATTAATCTTGGTGCGCCTTACTATCTTTAGAACAAATGCAGGTCATTCTCATAAAATTGTTTTTTTTTTTTTTTGTTCTGCTTATATAGCTTATTGTTTCTAGGAGAAAACAAATACAAATGAGAGATGAGGACATCTTCTGGAGAACAGTAAAAACTACACACTTTCAAGCCTGCCCTCAAATTGAGAGCATGTTATCAGATATTACTGTTTTTCATGCTCTATGGGCCATATGATCAAAAGTCAAGTCTATAATGTGGTTAAATGTGGCAGTTACCAGGCCAGATGGACTAAATGTGGTTATTTTGATTACACTATGCGTTAGAAGCCAGTTGTAACAGTTGACGTCTGATAAAAAAAGTTCGACTATCAATGAAAAATACCCCTAAGAACAAAAACCTGTGTAAACAAAGAAGGACTGGTGTGACTGGAGGGTTTAATTCTTAACACTGAGCTTTCATTCCCACAACAGCATCCCTTAAATCTGAGCGTAAGCCCCTTTGCTAAGCCACATATATCTAATCTTGTTATCTTACTAAGTTAACTAACAAAAGAGGCAGTTTGTCTGAAGTAAAATCTTGTGCAAAATTTGAGACGTTCAGCTGCCACAGTAATAGTGCAAAGAAGAAAGGAGCAGCATTTTCATACACTATCACAAGAAAAACTAAAAGAAAAAAGACAAGCTCTTTCAGATGTCTGTTTACCCTTAAAAAAAAGTATTTGTTTATTCAAGAAAATACATGAGAAAGGTGCATCCCCCACCTCATCCCTCAGAGGTGCTTGGTGCTGCTTCAACATGAAAGTAGCTTAAGTTTACCAAACCAATAGTGCAGAGTTTGGTTTCATTACTGGTGGCAAGCTGATTATCTTAAGTCTTTCTTTTACTATCCCTTAAGAAGCAGACAATCTATCAGCTTACACTTGCTATTGATCCTTAGTCTCCTGCTTCCAGTTTCCTTTACTTATCTCAATCACATTTACAGCTACAGCCTTTAATTCCTCCATTCATTTGTCTGTGTCCTTTTACCTCTGTAACTAGAATAGCCATGTTTACATGGACACAAGTAAGTGGAGTAATCACTTGAGAAATTGTCAGTTGGAAGATTCTGAGCTCAGAGCTCATTTGTAAAGAAGTTTTATTCTGAATACGAGGGGTGGTAAATACCGATAATTATTCCTAACAACATTCATGTAAACAGTAATTCCCAGTAAGTCCTCCTGGTTCTCCGTCTCTCTTCTCTACTCAACTGCACATGTTTAGAGCTGCTCAGGCATGTGCTGTTGAGGAGGGGGGAGCGTCCCAGTTAATGGTCCCACTGTCTAAACTGCCCGCTGCTTCTGACTGAGTTTTCCTTTGCAGTTATTTTTTCCTGCAGATGTTTGAGCCTTCCTGAAAGAAAGCAGAAGGAAAATCTGCACTTAACCCATGATTTGGGTTAATTGCAGAACAGAAAAAAAAACATCCAGGATCACAAACAGCATCTGTCCCCTTGGGAGGGGGGACGAGTGACCGACAGGCATTCTCAAATAAGAACAGACTGAAAAATCAATGATATTTAACCTAGTGTGGTTCATGACGGAGAATATCTTTTTCAACATACTGTGTGCTCGTTAAGAGAATCTCATGCATGTCTCATTCATATGGTTGGTGGCTACCACTATACATTTTTTACACTGAATCAGTACTGACCACAAATCATTTTTTAAAAGCTGAAGCACTTTTTAAATTGTTTTATGAGTAAAGGACAGTCGTTCCTCTGCTGTCTCTGCGCTGCACATGTTCAAATGCTTTTATTCTGATCATATGTAAGATGCATATGATCAGAATAAAAGCCTTGATTGGAATGTGTCCATGTAAACAGGGAATATGAGCATTTCAGTGTAATGATTTTCATCAGGTTTGGGGAAACTGCCCATGTAAACATAGCTATTGCTTGCCATACATTTTCGTCCTGCGCTCTTTGGTTCATTTCTCCTGTTTTCTAGCAGCTACTCAGTCGTAACCTTTTCTTCTTCACCAGCTGTCTCTACAGAAACAGGCGCTGGAGAAAGAGTTTGATGCTCTGAAAGAGAAACTGAAGTGGACAGAGGGACAGCTGCAAGAGAGCCAAAAGAAAGAGGCTCAGACACAGGCCAAGCTAATGGTACACACACACACACACACACACACACACACACACACACACACACACAGAAATGCACATGATAGCGATGTTCCCAAGTCCAGTTTTATTAATTATTCATAACATGAACAGAAGTAAAAAATAGACCTTTATGAATTTTTAAACAGAATCTTAATGTGAAATGTGCCTGTTTTAGGTATTGATAAGAGTTTAACTGTGAATAAATGATGATTATAGTTAAATTCATATGTCAAATTAAAGAGCAAGGAGGAGACAACTTCACAGTGGTACTCAAATGATTAAGCGGCTTCTTTACCCTTTTCTTTGCCAGAAAAATAAAAGAAAAGGAAATGCCTAGCAGTGAAACATCCGACAGTATGAAACCTTTATGTTAATCGCAGAGCTTATGGGCAAACAGAATCATTTTAGCTTCCTTATACACCAGAACGAGCCAAATCTCTGAGCAGCCACACTGCAGTGAATGCCTCATACACTGTGGGGCCATTCACAGCTCAGCTACGTGCATTGTCTGCAGTGCCACAGCCTTTGTCTGCAGCTTGTTTGTCTGTGTTTTGTTCTGACTGTGAATGTGAGTTTCTAACAGCTGTTCACATAAGGGTCTTACAGAGCTTATTCCTACCTGGAAATCACCCAGCACAAAGATAAAAAATGTGTAAAAATACCAGTATGAGACTGGCAGCAGATTTATGAGCTTTTCCAAATGTACATTTACACTAACATACATTTATATGTTGCTGATGTTGAGGTTTTAATGACACTAATGTCAAGCTCTGTCACTAAATAAACCATAGTGATCAGCTTTGACTGATCATTTCAGCTTTCCCTGCCATTTGACTTGTTTGATCCTCCTCATTTGTTTACTTTGTGTATTCTTACATCAGGAAGCAGTCCGTGAGGCAGAGGGTGTGACAGTGAGTCTGGAGCGGAGCAAGAAGAGAGAGCAGGCTTTGGAGGAGGAGGGGAGGAGACTGTCGGAGGAGCGAGCCAACGCCCTTCATCTCGTCAAAGAGCTGCAGGGTGAGGAAGAGCTGTGGGTGGACAGTCCATGGGATTTGTCAGTAATGGGATGTGGTGTATAAATTTAGAGCAATAATACTGATGCAATAAGATTCTGAGCAGCATTTGTAAACTAAGATTGTTTTCTTTCCTACCTCCTCAAGAAAATTAAATATCAGTTGTGGAAAATTCCATCCTACAAAAGGACAAAACAGCGGGGTTAAGTTGTTTACAAAAGTGCCATTAGTTGTACTTCTTTTAATCTACCCACCCTTTAATGCATACGGTACATATGTATTTTAAGGGAAAAAAATGAATAATTTAAAGTAAAAGCCCTAATGTCCAAGTATTTGACCTTAATGTATGCTTGTAAAGCAGGTATGGGAAACTGCAGCCACCTAGAAGGCCACATTAATGTTAATCAGGGCTACACTGCAGACTCCAAGATACTGTTTAAGATATATATGTTTACTTAATGAGGACAAAGGAACACATAGAGCTCTTCTTGAAATAAATTATACCAGCATTCAAATTCCAGCCAATTGAAAATACTTTTTAGTGTTATAAGATATGTATATTCACATTTTCCCTGCTATATTTTGCCTGTCTTGTCTTTTATGATATGTTCAAATACCTTAATGATGCATATACGAAACCTTTGAAGAAAAATCAACATCCATTTCTTGCACAGACCTAAAGATATTACCGTGACCAAAGATTGTTCAGGAAATAGTTAGATTTTCAATATTTTTACAGCATGCTGTCTGTTTATCTTTGTTTAAAATGTGTTGATATCTGAAGTTAACTTGTAGATGGCACTGAGTGAGAGTGATGCTGTAGAGCAAAGCTCTGTTAGTTACCTCCATAATGTTGTTGCTCTCTTAGTGCTGCCTCCTGCTGGACAGTAATTACAACCCTTTCCAAAATTTAGAATCAATCACTCACTCTGGTAACGCCTGTTTTCATTAGTAGTGCAGCATTTCCTTGCACATATGTTGTCTGTTTTAATGATAATATTTTATCTGCCACCCCTTGTCTTTTTTTTTTACTTAATTTAGATCAACAAGCTGCCTCAGCACCCCTCCCGGCTGTGCAGCTCTCCCCGGTTGGACACAGTTTCTCCCCTTCACTTCCCTCTCGACCGTCATCTCAAATCAAGAGGAACAGCTCTACAAACCTAGCAGAGCGGAAGAGGGACGAGGACTTGAATAAGAGAAGAGCAGAGATTACAGCATCTTACCCTTCGGACAGAGAGCCAGGAGAGGGCATTGACTCCGAACACATTTCCCAAGACTCTGAGAGTTTACAAAGAGAAAGAAGTAACAGAACTGAGGAGGAGAGATTGAGGAGGGAAGAGTGGGACTCCTCTGATGGTTCCCCAGCAAACAGCGCTTTAGGTGGTGGTGACTGCAGTTTTACACTTTCACCTGAAAAGACACTGTTAACAAACTCAGAGCAGGCCAAGGCTTCTGAGGACCTCAAGAAGGAGAATGCAGCCCTTCGCTCTGAGCTGAAAGATGCACGTGAAGAACTACAGAAGCGACTGGAGGACCTCGAGGCTCAGCGACGGGCTGAGGCAGAGGCCAGGACCAGGCTTAAACAGCTGAGCCGCAAACATGCCAACCAGGCAGTGGAGAAGGAGGAGCAGGACAAGACACTGAGGGCGCAGCTGGATAGTGAGAGAGCTGAGACTGAAAGGTTGAGGAAGGCCGTGGCTGCTTTGGAAACTGAGATGAATAGAAAAAATATGCAGAGGGAGAAAATGGAGAGAGAAGTGCAAGAAGAGGAGAACAAAGTGCTAGAAGACAGGGAGAGTGAGATGATAGAGCTAAATATCCAGCTAAAGAAACAGCTGGCAGAAGTGAAAGCTCAACTAGTTTTAGAGCAAGAAGAGAGGAAAAGGGAGGAAGAGGAGAGAAACCAAATGAAAACCACAGACAAAGATGTTGACAAAGAGCTTAGAAAGAAACTTGTAGAGCTTGAAGCAGAATTAGAAGAAATAAAGCGCAGCAGAAATGAAGACATGCTCGAGAAGGAGAAACTTTCAGATGTCAACACCCCACTGACGTACTTGACTCTACACGATGATGAACTCAACTCTAACGTGATTGGCTGCGATAATGAGCCTCTCCCCTCCTCTGTGCAGCACCTCCTCTTCTGTCAATCCACCAACCAACACAACAGGCTTATGTCTCAGGCGACAGCAGAACTTATCCAGGAGGAGACATCAGTGGTTGGTGAGGAATGTTCCCCTCTGTTAGGTGAGGGACAAACGGGGCGTGGAGAAGACACCAGAAGACCCCAGCTGCAGGATGAACCCAACCCCTCGGATTTGGCAAGAGAGGTGGAGCGGCTGCAGAAGGAAAATGCAAACGAGATAGAGCGCTCCAACCAGTGCCAGGTTAAGCTGGAGGTCCTGCAGAGCCAGGTAAATAATGATGGAAACACACTTAGTTTTTTAATGAAATAAAGGAAAAAACAAGCACATCCCCCCAAAATACAACAATAAAAAAAAGTTTCAAAAAGAGATAAAGGTCAACTAATCAGAAACAGCCCAAAAGTCAGTTCAATGAGGGCTGTTAACGTTTCGTGCCCAAATTCTTTATCAGACATGAACACAAGAAAAAAAATCACATTTCCATTTGTACAACCCAGGAGATCACCTGACTCATCATGTGATCCTTAGGATAATACAAGGCAAATATACGGTACAAAAAAAGTTAAAGTACAGCCATTAAACTAAGACCAAACTCGCCAAGGCTTTTATGATATTAAAAGACAAGTTATTCTGGCAAATGTGGGAATCCTATGGTATGGGGTATTGTTAACAAAGCTTGTAAAAATGACCCAGATCCATACTCACATTCAAATGACCATTAAAATCTGATCACTTCTTTCTTGAGAGGTGGCCAGCAGTCCATATCATTTTTTTTTTTTTTCAAAATCCATCAAGAACTATTTACATTATCTTGCTCAAAGACAAACTGACAAACCGACAAAGGGACAAATTCTGGCGAAAACAATAAACCTTGAGGGAGATCAAATGTGTAAAAATATACAATTTACAAAAAATGATTGAAAAGTCACATGTGATGATAATCTTCATGAAACTGACTTTAAGCTGCCTCTGGTGTACAGAATTTTTTTCTTTAATAAGTATCAATCTTTTCACAAACTCAGATTTGTCAGGTCTCAGTAGGATATTTCATTTTGACAATATAATTGATCAGTGTTTTTAACCTAGTTTTCTGCCTAGTTTTCTACCCGTTCAAATGTATAAAATTTCAAGTCAGAGTATGTTTAAAATTAAATTCTTATTACCACCAACTTATTAAGATGAGGACTGTAAGGTAAAAATCACACAACAACTTTAATATTACTAGCTGTTTGGCCACTGTGTAGTTTGCAGCTCTTTTTTTGGATACTTTGGTGAACTTCATCAGCACTTGCTTTTGTTGGTAGTTTTGTTTTGATAAAGTGTGACCTCTCCATGAGGCTGTGGTGCTACTGGATGATGTAAATGATGGTTCATGCTTTTTCTGCACAAAAGATAAAAAGTGTTTAGTTTGTTACAACTGTGTAAACTTACATTATTCTGTAGAACAAAAAGAGTAATAATATTTCTTTGTTATCGCAAAAAAAAAGGCCTTTGAATGTCTTGAGTTTTTTGAAAGGAACTGGAGCAATCCCAAACAGAAAAAAAATATTATTGTCTCGAATAAAAATAAGTTAACTGTAAAGCTGGTTTATGTATCATTACTAACTCTTGCTAAGTAAAACTATCTGTATTCAAACATATAAAGCTGTTTAAAACAACACTTAACCACTGACTGAGCTGTGTGCTGACAGGTTATTAAGATTTAAATAGCTTTGTGTTTTTAGCATGATTCAACTCGTTGTTTAGTAGATATATTTTTGGTTCATTGTTAACAGTAGGAATCACCTTCGGTAGAGGCATGTTAGTCCTGGTAACCTGTCAGCACTCAAACTTCGGTATTATTTGGCTTAAATCTCCCACATGCTCTGTAGGCGTTCTAAGCACCCAGCTGCAGTCAGTCTCTTGTGGCTTGTTGCTTATTTGTCGCCCCGTCCTTGTGTTTTTCCTCTTAGGTGACACGTCAGACCCAGCAGCTGACCAGAGCCTTTGAGAAGCAGAGTCAGCATATCTCTGGCCTTTTAGCTGAGCTGCAGGAGAAGGAGAGCGCCCTCCTCAGCCAGAATGAGGAACTGCAGCGCCACAAGCAAGAGCTTGATGCTCTAAAGGTGTTAAGAGCAGGAGAAGAGCAGGACCGAGGAAAGGAGCCGACCGTCACAGAGGATGGAGCACACACACAAGAGGCTGATGAGGGTCTAATGAAGACTTCAAGACTTTCTCATTTAGAGTCTGCTCACTCAGGCAACACGCAGGACTCCACATGTGTGACCGGAGAGACTGATCTAAGACAAGATGGAGGAGCAGCAGATATGTTCACAGAAGTTCTTGCTCTCAGGAGGGAGAATCAGCTGTTGAAAGACACTGTAGAGAGCCTTACTGCCTCAGCCTTCAACTCGTCAGCCCTGCCCACTGATGTTAGAAATCAAGAAGACGCAACAAGGGAGATCCTGAACACCGGACATCCTGCTGAGTCATACTTGATGGAGCAGAAGCTTGATTACATCAACGCTAAGGATCAGGAATCATCGCTTCAGGCCGTAAAGAGGAGTGGAGATGAGGGTGGAGATTTAGAAAGGTTGAAGCTTCAGCAACAGGTGACTAGAGTTGTAATGATGTGAGAGTTTTTAGTTTTGATTAAATTCCAGTAGATTTCAACCAGGTTTTTGATACAACTGTGCCAGGAAATTAGTGCCAGGGCTCCCAAAACTTAGTCACTGAACACAAACCAAAACCTTTTCATGCCAAAATTATTAAATTGCAATTTATAGTGTTTACATGCTGTAGGAAACTTTTTTTCCCAAAGTCAGTTTCATAGCATCTAATCCATGCAAACAAAAGAGGTGGAGTCTTCCTGGGGGAAAAGAAACCAATAAGTTATTTGACTAAAAATGAAGACAAGTTACAAAGTAAGAATGATAAACTATATTTCAAGTACAGTTAAACTGCATAAACAGATTACTGGTAATTATTGTAATGACACCAACAAGAACATATAAACTCATACAACAACATACATACATTTCTTATTTAGTTGTCAAATAAAATCTTAGTTCTGCGTCAACATAATTTAGTATTTATAGTTATAAATAAATGAATAAATATATAATAATAAAGTAAGACAAAGAAAACAGAATTAGACAAACTCAAAAATAGGCATATTAACCATGACCCCTTCCAGAAGTAAGTACCCCTAAAAAAAATCTGAATCATTTTTAAAAATCAAGCCGAGTTACAGGGAGTAGTTATTTTTGCCACCTGTCTGTGGTTTTGACCATTTTTATGTTGGACAATTTGTGTTTGTGCAGTGACGTTCTGCTCACAGTCACCAGTGTAAGAATCGGCACAATAAGATGATTATTTTGGGTATCGTCTCAGCTCCGTTTTGCAACAGACTGTCACACTAGTGCTTACTTAACTTTTCAAAACAGGGTTATAAAGTACTTTACAGACAAAATTAAATAATAATAATAACATGGGAATAAAAGAAAAATAAAAGCGCAATGAGAGGAATACAGCAGAATACAATGGCTAAACAGTGTAGCGGTGGAGTTTGTACCTCTTCAGGGTCTTCATAAATTATTAAGCTAAGTCATGCACCTTCCTTTGTGCCAGCGTCATTGTGTTTCCAAGGTTTATGAGATGTTACACACACTACTGTGAAACAATCTGGGGAAAAAAAACATTTATTTTGTTTTGCCATCTTGTTTGTGACTCACCAAAGATGCTCACAAAGGCAGCAAAACTTAATGTGAAGTCAAGAAAAGTCAATAGAAGGGAACAAAATTCATATCTGTTATTGACTTGAATAGAAAACTATATTATATGGCAACTAACAAAGATGATATATCATCAAAATATGCCCAGCTCACTGAAATAGTATTTGATTAACCTATTTATTTTAGTTGTTTTCTCAAGTCTGTCTGTTTTTTCTGTCATTGATCAGGTGGTGGAGCTGCAAATGAAGCTCTGCGCTCTCACTGAGGAGAAGCAGCAGCAGGCAGAGGAGCTAACTGTGTGGAGACTGTCCTCACAGCCAGCCCCAGCGTTTGACAGTCCCAACACAGACGAGAAGCCGAACCAGCAGCAGACTGCCGAGGTGACAAACCAGGGGAAAGTTCAGGAGAGCCCCACTAATGTAGCAGTGATCAGAGGAGACGAGTTACTCCTCACCTGCTCCTCCAACAAGCTGCAGGGACGCATGCTGTTTTCAAGGTAACACAATCACACAAGGGCAAGACACATATTGTGAGGTGTGACCTGAGCTTACATAAACCCACTGTTCATCATGAATGCGTGGTTACAAGTTATCACTCTGTTTAGAACTTTGGTGTATATTTTGATTTTCTCCCCCCTTTTTAAACACAAGATTACAGCAAAGCAACCTGCCCGAGTCAAGGAGTCCTCATCCCTCTAGAGTGACTGCAGAGCTGCACGAGTTCAGTCAGATCGCCGCCATGATTGACAAGGTATTTTTGAATTATCCCTGCAGGGTTTTGAAAGCTTGTCACTGAACATCACAGCAGCTGGATAAGATGATGTACGGTCTCTATAAGAGCAACACAGTGCTTCAGGTTTCACCTCCACTTCCCTTAAATTCTGCACATTACTTAGAGCATTGATAACAGAGACAGTTTCCTGCTATGGTTGTAATTCTTCTTTTGACAAAAAAGTAAAAAAGGTCTAGAATAACTAGAGAGCATTTGGAAAGCGCAAACTTCTGTCAAGGTAGCTCACATATCACTGTTACATCTATAAGCAACAGTTCCATGATAAAGTTACCATCACAGTATGATTCTTTGACTCTAAACAGCACTCGTCTAGCACTAATGATCATGTTGATATCTTTATTAGTTAGACGGTTATGGAGAAAAAATTATGGTTTGCTAATGATGGTTATCTGAATCACCACCAAATCTAATCATTTTTAAGTTGGGCCATTACCAACATCTCCTGAGAATTAGAGTAAATTGTTCAGTAATTTTTGTGTAATGTTGCTTACAGCCATGAGCTTGGAGCTAAAATTGTCCATCCTGTTGCTGATTTGTCCTGCTTATTCCCAGATGATGTTGATTTTCAGATGAATTGGTGTTACCCCCAAACAACAGAACCTGTTGGTTTTGTTTGAGTAAATTTAAAGACAAAGTTCCTTGGACAAAGTGATCAGTGAATTTTTCCCTCTTTTTAAAAACTGAATTCTTGCAACCAGCTTACCATTTGCCACGTTGTATCTGATGTGACCTCATGACTGCCTCTATGGGCTCCAAACCTAAAACCAGCTGCAGACGATGTGATCAGACAAAACTGTCAGCTGTCCTCCTGGTTCAAGCTGCAACAGCTGTCCTCTGTTGAAAACAGTCTCATTGTGACCAAAATCACTGGTGTGAACTGGGCTTAAGCAGTGTGCTTATCACTGCAGCAAAATATCTGTCTTTGCCATTTTCTCCTCACAATGTTGGCTTTTAATTTCATTTACATGTACAACTTACCATCTCATTGTTTTTTCTCTTTATGTAGGAAACTGAGAAAGAAAATCTGGACGTAAATGTCTTAAATAAGTCAAACACCCATCAAACAAAACCAAAACCTGTAAAAGACTCTGAAGTTTTCCAGTTGTCAGCTGAAAAAATGGGACAGCAAGTCATCAAAGATGTCCTCAAAGTCTCAGGACCAAGTCAGACTAAAACAGATGAGATTAATTTGAGGAAGCAGGAGGCCAGAACAGAAGCTACCACTGCCAGTAAGGACACAAACATCACCAAACAATCCTCTGACAGACTCTTACGAACAGACACCAAGAGTGTCGGCAGTCAGACAGAAGAACGTTACCATCATCCCAGTGCTCCAGCTGCTTTAGAGCTCCACTGTGCATACACACAGACTGAGGAGGAAGAGGAGGAGGAGGAAGAAACAGTGGAGTCCCCTCCTGTCTCTCCTGTGCCGTTACCTGACTGGGCAGAGACTGGAGACAAAATGCTGCTGTCAGGCTCCTTCCCTATCCCTGCTGACCCGGCTCGCCTGGCAGAGAGAATCCGCAGAAACAGGACGCAGCTGTCTGCAGCCTTCGACGACACCGAGTATGAACCCTACGGGCTGCCCGAGGTAGTCATGAAAGGTATAGTGCTGTGTTTGCCGCTGACTTGGTTCTGATTCTGTGTTGCACAGTAAACACACTTTCCCTCCTTCTGTAAGCTTTTCTCTCATTTTCTCTCTCTGTACTCTGTGTTTATTTGAAGCCTTCACACTCGGACCTTCATGTTTCGGCTCCTCTGATTCAGTCTCTTCTGCTCTTTAGGTTTTGCAGACATCCCCACTGGCCCCTCTTGTCCCTACATTGTGAGAAGAGGTTTGTTGGGGACAACTGTTGTACCTGCTCATCAGAAAGAGTCTGGACAGGAGGAGGAGACAGACTAAACAAAGCTACAGGTAACAAAAATATTTTTATTATAAAAGTGGAAATTAGATTTCCCAAATTAATGAAATGCCTAAAATTCTTTCTTCGCAATTTCAATCATCTTTGGCTCTGGAAACTTTAGGGGGGTTATTTTCAGACTCTTGTAATATTTTATTGTGGGAATACTAATCTTATCTCAGAGATTGTTCCAAAATGCAATGATGTTTTATCAAAACAGTAAATAAAGGAACCTGCAGTCGGTGAAAGGCAGTAAACAAAAAGCAGAAATACAGAATCACAGATGATGGGTCCATGAAGCAATTTCATTTCCACACTCATTGTTGTCTCTCTCGACTTGGTTGATTATACCTAAACAAAGTAAGGAAAAAGTGAGTAAAATGATGGATTTTTCTTTGAAGAAAATACACACCTACTTTAAATAGTAAACCCCAAATCTTTTAAACTTAGGGTCAAAGAAAATACTGCCTCCGGGGTTGTACATTACATTTTGATTTTATAGCTGCCAAAATGTATGAGCTTTTGCAGTAAGGACACCACAACATTTTTAATCTATTCTAAAAAAGAAATTATACATGCAAATAAACTGTTTTTTTTTTTTATTCAGCAGATTTTTATTTAACTTTCCAAAGATTGTAAAAATTTAAAGTGCAATACACGTAAAACTTACTATTATTCTTATGAGTATTATTGTTTTAAAGGATAGGCGTGATTTTTGCAATGTTACAGACATGAAAAAAGGCTGCTCTTGACATTTGTGTCACGGTAAAGAAAAACAGGAGGTACCAACAGTTAACAGATGCTAAAGCCGTATGCTCAGAGAAAGGCAGGGTACATAAGTTTTATTTGAACACACATGCACCCCTTTCAGACTGGCTAAAAAAACAGTTTAAACCCCTTAACAATCGGTTCCTGACCACAGTTTGAAAGGGTCTAATCAGAATTTTGACCCGGGTCGACTGACCCTGCAAGCGACACGGTGAGAAGCTTCAGTGAGAACCATATTATATTATATTATGTCCACGGCATAATATGGCGCCCACCTCCTCTGTCTGCAACTTGTGTGAGTAAGTTACAGACGGAGGTACAAACTGTAGTACAAACTACAGAAAACAGCTGACCAGCGTGTCCATGCTCCTTTTTATGTTTACATGGGCGTGTTTCGGCGCATGGATGATGCCGTCAACTGGATGACATCTGCTTGACGCACCAGAAAAAAATAAATAAACAGCCACGTAGCCCGTCTGCTGCTGATCAGAGCCAAGTCTGCTGGCAGTGGAAAGGCATCCCTTGCCAAATTGTTAGTGGGTTAACTTGTGTTAATAAAACCTGCGTTGACCTGCTAACTTTAGTGTGAAAGTGATAATAGAAACGCAAAGATGCAGTTATTGTCACTACAGATTTTCAGAAATGCAAATTAATGCTGCCTTATAAATGTAACAAAAGCTTATTTTGTCATTTTAGACCTTAGAATAGAATCTCAATTTTCCGTAATAAACTGTCAAAATCTAATTAGGCCTACCTAAAATGGCCAAAATGTGTCACTTTTCAGGTCAGTTGTAGCATTTCCCTTTTTTAATCACTGATATCAGTAATTACATTGCCCTCTGCCTCTCAGCAGATGGAGCTGCTGGCCTGGTGCACAAATTGTGACGTCAGTGCTGACTATATTATCTTAATTTTTCAACTTTTAGTTTATCATTTCTTCAATCATATGAAGATATATGTACAGATGCAGCTTAAAGATTATGCAGTCAGGTGAAATTGTACCCACCTGTACGTGTTGCAGAAAGATGAAACATCACAATCTTATTTGTTTCCTTGACTGCTCTCCTTTAATTTCTTCTGTTCAGGACCAACATAAAGTCTTGTTTCCCTGTTTTTTCAGATGGTTGACAACAGATGGACGGTACCACAGCTTGATGATAAACCTCCGTTATGGGTGACCTTCCAGTCACCAGCAAACTGAAGCTCTCCAGACTCTTAGCAGCAGGAGCAGCTTTCAAACAGCTGTACTCACACATGGAAAACTGTGTGTGTTGTACAGGTAACTGTGCCTCCAGCTTCAGCACAAACACCTGTGTGGATCTCAGATGTCTTAATGGGCAGCAGTTTCTCTTCTAATTACTGTGGAGGCTCTGCTGTCCGTCACTATGCTGCCACTTTACACCCACCTGTATATTTAGACCCAGAGGTAGTGATTTGGGGATGTTTGTTGATGTTTCTTGAAGCTAACAACCACTTTTCTAAAGGGAATGTGTATTTTTGAGTAACTGCATTAACTCACGTGTTTAGCCCGTGTGGAAGGGAACAGTGCCTCGATGAAGCTTTCCTCAACGTGTGCTTGTTGAGATAAGTCTGTTTTCAAAACGGATGAAAGCCAAGAGAGCTCCATAGAGAGAATGTGATTTATTTTCTGCTTTGGTTTTTTTTGCAATGGCTTATTTATAGACAGTTGATTTTTTTTTATAGAAAGAAGGTGTTTACTGGAGTTTGTGAAAGTGTATTGAGTGTTAGTAGGCCATGACTATGGACATGTGTGTCCTCAACTTGATGTTACTGTTTATGTGTGTATGTTTGTGTGTGTGTGTGTGTGTGCACGTGTGTGTGGGAGAGAGAGAAAGGGCCGAGCACATGTCTGGGAGTCAGCCTAACCTGAGCCGGTTTCCGCTCCATGTATGGTGATCCACACTGCTCTCCGTCTCTCCTCCTGCTGCTGTGTTGTACACTGATGAGCGCGCTGTGGTTAGCTCTGCGATGGATTCACCAAAAAGCAAACATCTGAAGCTTTATTTTATGAGCACATGAACTCTGTCTGAATCTTCTGTAATTTATTTGGTTTGATTTGGTACTTGCTAAGTTGTTGCTGTGCCATAGACCACAGTGGACCCTGTGTATGTAGATGTAGATTTTGTAGATAAGAGAGCTGATCTGATTTTTTAAAAGAGGATCTGATGAATTTGAATTGAAGGTTTAACCACTTAATGAAAGGACATAACACATTTTTCAGTCTGTCTGGAAACAAAACTCACATCACGTTACTTTTTACAGTTTTGCAGAAGCACAAATAGAACTAGTCAGCCAAAAACGTAAACAAGAAACTGAATTACTTGCAGGGCTATGGACTATTTTCACAATAATGTTATGTTATGTGGGATGAGCTGTCCTGTTGGCAGAGTTAGCTAGGTGTAGCATGTTGTCAGAACACATCAGAATGGATGGAACAATTACACCAAATGACCCATCAGACAATTTAAATATTTGTGTACCACATGGAATAATAATACTTATAATAAACTTTATCTATATAGCACTTTTATAAACATTGGTTTACAAAGACAACAGACAGGAAGATCATACAGCAAAGCACAAGAGCTGAGACACAAAGATAAAATATAAAAATCAAAGATTTTAAGACATACACAAATGAAAAATGAAATTGAGTGTTCCACAACACAAAGAAACACCCAACGTCTAAACCAAAGAAAACTCATAAGACCAAAGTCTCTTATTTACAAGTTTTTATTTAGTGCTCATGACCAGGACATTGGATACTGATATTTGTCGGACATTTTGTGTGTTTTAGTTGTGCTTTCACTAAGTTCAGTGTATGACCAAAAATGTTTTCAGTGTGTGCAATGAAATCCAAATGGCAGGAGTTCAAATTTTTTCCTCTGTTAATCTAAAATGTGCCTTCAGATATCAAGGAGAACATTTTCAACACCAGGTGAGTTATTTATTTTTTCATTCAAGAGTCCATGTCATTTTCTGAAAATATTTTTAGTAGATTTTTGCACTTAAATGAAAAACAAAACAAACAAAACACAGACTGAAACAAAACAAGATCTGTTCTATGATTCTGTTTCTGTGTTGTGGACCCGTAGGTGAATCTGGGGTTTGACGCCCACCCCAAAGGGCGAAATGAACTAAATCTAACAAATGCACACTGGTTGTGACCTGTTGTGTTAACTCTACATGAATTATTAAACTGTGTAAAGTCAGAACAAAGCAAAACATGACAAGTTCATCTATACAAACAGTATTAGGCATCTGCATTTTGCTTCAAAAGCATTTGTTGGGGTGCTGGTATGGCAGAGTGGAAAGCAGCCATGCGTGCACTAAATAAAGTTACCAAACCCGGTTCAAGTCCTGCCTGAGGCCTGACTGTGCGCCTTCACCTGCTCACTCTCCCTCTTTCTGTCACTACATTTGTTAGTTATGTTTTTCTGCATTTCTTTTCCGACACTCAAAAGCACATCAAGCACAACAAGGGCATTTTATTTATTTATCACATATATTTTGCTAACTCCTCACTGTTTTTCTCTCTTGCTCCTGTTGTGACCGTGCCACCAGACTGCATGTCCAACTGCTTTGACCTTATTGTGACATCTTCACAAACTGGTCTGTTGTGTTTTTGTTTATTTATTTATGTTCTTTATTTTTCAGAAGACAAATCCTGATAATATGGTAACAGGGTAAAATTGACATCATTATTTAATGCTGATATTACAATATAAATGGGAGTTTATATCAATATGAAAGGTGATTAGATGATTAATGAACAGTCGGTTCTTTTAAAATAGACACTGGTATTTGTAATCTGTTTTGAGACAGAGTTGAAAAATGTGAACTTGTCCTTTAAACCTCATCAAAAAGGGTCTTCTTGGTAACCATCTGAAAAGTTTGATATTTTTATTTCAAGAGTGGACTACTTCTTGATCATTTCTTTAGTTTACACATGATCCTTACAGGTGGACTCGGTCAGTAAGGTGTGAACTGTTCCTGCACTAAATTGATGCCATCATTTCCAGCGATGTGCCTGGCACATTAGCTACAGACAGATTATTTCTTGCCCACAGTTGCCTTAATATTTCTAGGAAGAGTGATTGTGGAAATCAGAACTAACTCGGCTCATTGAGTTTTGGTTGCCTTTTTGGACACTTAATGATGTCACATTTTCTGCATTTTGAGTCTAGAATAAAAGGTTTGTTTAATTCAACTTTTTGTCTTTGTTTTTTGTTGATCTGTTGAATTTTAAGCTTCTTAAAAATCTTTGGATTCTGGCTTTTTATCATATAATTGATGTAAGAGCTGGTTGTGATGTTTATACTTCAACAGCATCCAGAGCACAAGTCACTAGCAGCAAGTCCATGTCAAGTCTTGGGACTCGGGGATAGCTGCAAGTCCTCAAGTCTGTAATGGTTTAAATACAGTCTTAAAAATGCTGAAACATATAAAAGGTGATCTTATTCTGGGCAGCAGGTAAGTGTCTCTAACCTTATTAGGCTCTAAATACTAACTGTAAGAGTTTGAGTACATTAGTGGTGTATGAAAACAATAATGAAAGAAATACAAAATTGATTTGGCACAAGTCCACCTCAAGCCTCGATCTCTTAGATCTCACTGGCCTTGGCTTGCTTTGGTTTCGACCCTGGAGCTGTTAATTTAAAAATACAACCAATCTAGCAACTTACAGGCTAAAAGGTGTTCTTGTTATTCTGCAGTAGAATAACAAGCAGCAGCAACAATAAATACAACTGAGAACAAAATATCAGGTATAAAAATTTGACATGCATTAGCATCACTTTCAGCCCCCTGGTACCAGAGTGCATAAAAGCTACAACAAGCTAATGTTACCCAGTGCATTGTCAACAGGACTTCAGCTGTGAGTTTCTTGCTGATAATGCTAATGTTTAAAAAGTTACCACGCTAACTGGAGGTCTGCTCACTGCTGTCAACACCAGCAATCTTCCAAGAAAAACGACTCTTTGGTTGTGTTTTATTTTTATTTCGTAAGTTGTGTTATCCTCCAAAATGTTAATGAGGCGTTTGAGCTCTGTGCTGTTCAGAGTTAACCTTGCAGTGTAGCTGGATCCACCTGGTATATGTCTGTAATCAGATGCATCGTCCCATGTTCCAATCTAGGAAATGCTCAGCCCAAAGCAACGTGGTCCGTTAAGCGCCCTTTGGAGCAAGAAGAGGTTGAGGCAACATGCCAGACAACAGCAGGAAGTGACTGCACAGAGATTAGCATAGATGCTAATAGCTTTCGTGGCAGTTTTACAGATCTAGACTGTATATCTTTATTGATTTTAGAAAGTAACAGAAAGCATTTCTCACTGTGTCACTCACTACACTGTGACAGCCGCGCCCACCTTCTGCTTCATCTGGTTAGCCCATAACAAATGTGATTGACAGAATGATCATCCACTCACCTGCTGGATATTCTAACACTTTTCTATGGGCTGTTGCCCAGTTGGACTAGTGAAGTACTTTATATTGCACATTTAATCTGATGAGTCAGGTTATCACAAAGCTGACCCAGGACTCACTTTGTTGTTTGCTCTCCTGTTAATTAGTTGTTATTGTGCATATTGCAACCAGTGAGCATTTACCTACTCGGTGGGAAAAGCAACTTGTGACATTATGAAAAAATGGTACATTCTTGCACACGGTAGTTTTATGTTGCCACCTGATTCTAGGCAAAGCAAATGAGCTGTAGATGTGAAAGCTCTCTCTTTTTCCTAGTTTGATTACCTCCGCCAAGGAGGTTATGTTTTTGGGAGAGTTTGTCCGTCTGTCTGTCCGTCTGTCTGTCCGTCCGTCTGTCCGTCTGTGAACAAAATAACTCAAAAAGTAATGAACGGATTTGGATGAAATTTTTGGGAAATGTTCAGCATGGGAAAAGGAAGAACTGATTCGATTTTGGTGTTGATCCGGAGCAGCGTCTGGCCGCCATGACGAAAAATGTGATTTTGGTGAATAACTACTGAACTAAAATAGATATCATGATGAATCCAGTTGCTAATGGTATGTTTTCATGGTCAAGGAATCTAAATATTGACATGAAATAAAGGTAGGAGTAATATTTATGGTCAAAATGACAATATGGGTGAGGACTGTGGCGCTGGCGGAGGTCTGTGCTCTCCGAGTGCTTTCTAGTTGTTAATGTTACATTTCCAACATTTCTGGAGTTTTCTTTAAACACAAATGTCCACTCAAATTTTAAGGATGAACTTCGCTATAAATTACAAGGTTGCAGTGAGATATCTTAAAAGTCGCTTGAGGACTTTTCTTCAAACATTGCACAACTATCCACTCTGACTGGGGCATGTTAAATTTTTGGACTTCACAGTTCAAAACCATGGACCTCATATCATGTCCTGCTTAAGATATTTATTTCAAATCACGCTGTCACAAAACCAGCAGATCACCCACTTTCACTGTATTGACACTGTATTCCTCACAGAAGCAAAAAAACTTTTCTGTTATCTAATTAAAGTCTTTCAATGAAATATCTTGGTTAGATTACAGAGATATTTCCATAACTGAATTGTGAATTTTTCTATGCCAGAAAATGTTGCCCTACATAAGCTTATAATGGCAACAATGTCAACAAATTTCACTGCCAAGATTTACTGCCATTTTGCAAAATGTGATTCTGCCAGTTGCTGTTTTTTTTTTTCCAACCTTGCCTGATATCGCTCATAAAATTAGTTTGTGTCATTTTCTGTAAGATTGTGCCACACCTTTTACCAATTCTGGTTTCTGTCTGCCATGATCACCTCTTTGATGACTTGGTTGCCATTTGTGCTGTTTGCTTCTGATAAAAGCATGACATCTGGGATTTGCAAGGCATGCAGAACAAAGTGAAAGGAATTTATAAGGGAACTAAAACAGCACAGAGAGCAGACCTCCACCAAACACCTCAGTTCTGACAGTGGCTTTTCCACAACCCCTGCAAAAGATACTATTCTGGATCACCAGATCCTCATAGAGACAGGGTCAGAACCAAACTCAGCACATACATGGAGGAAGTTATCCTGCATGAACAGCATGTCTTAGGAACATCACTTAATACTTTGATTTTATAGAAATGATTGAACATTGTCAATGGGATTTCCCTTTTAAAGATCAATGTTTTTTTTGGTGTTTTTTGTGAAATCAATCTGGTTTGGATCCAGAGGAAATGTACATTGATGATTGAGTTATGGACCCCATTTCATCCTGTTAAACTGGAGCAAATCCAATAAGAAATGGGTAAGTTTTTTAAAAATTCCACCTAAGATTAACCTATGGGATTTTTGAACTTTGAGGAATATTTTCCAGAGCAATATCGGTATCACCACCAAAATTTAATGGCATCTTCCTTGGACCAACCACAACTCTGATAAAAAAAAAAATCATCTTAACCCATCCTATAGTTTTTCCGTAATCTCGCTAACAAACGAACAATTTAATGGCATCTACCTTGGACCAACCACAACTCTGATAAAAAATAAAAAATTCATCTTAACACATCCTATAGTTTTTCCGTAATCTTGCTAACAAACAAACAAACAAAAGTACGCCAGTGAAAATATAACCTCCTTGGTTGAGGTAGTTTTTAACCAAAACGACAAATAATGCTGATTCAATGAGCCAATTGTTGTCAATTCTCTCCTGGAATTGGTCATTGATTCCCATCCCTATTTGCCAGTCAGTCACAGGGCTGACATGTAGAGACAGATTACAATTCACACACACATTCACAGCCACCTCACCAAATAACAGGTATGTTTTGGTCTGTTTGAGGAAACTAGAGCTCCTGGAGAAAGCCCACACATGCATGGGGAGAGCATGTACACTTCACACAGAAAAGCCATTCCCCAAGTGCTGGTTTGGCGGAGTGGTTTGAAGGTTTGAATCCCACCTGTGACCAGTTTGCAGAGTGCCTTCCCCTACTCTTTCACAAGCCTATCCACTGTGTCTCTCCTATCAATAAAGACACAAAATGCCCAAAAAATATTTCTTAAAAAAAAAAAAGAAAAAGAAAGGCTGTGTCTCAATCAGGGACTCAAACCAGCAACCTTCCTGTTAGTGGACCAGCACTTCCTGTTAGTGCACCATGCAGCCTCAGTCAGTAACTAAAGAAGAGCAATTAAACAAATGAATTAAAGAGAAGGCAGAAGAGTTAGCTTTGAGTTTATCTAATTACTCTCTTCCTTTTAAGCACAGAAAAACTGTATCAACCAAAAGTCTGAACTTTTAAAACTGGTGTTTATCTTTTCTTCCCTACAAGACAAAGTTAGAGGGATTTAGAGAGCTCAGTTCCCAGCGTCCAGCTCAGGAAACTGTGGACCCTCTGCTCTTCCCCTCGCAGTGACGGCACTTCATCACAGTCGTAATGCTGAAATGCTCCTCCTCCTCCTCCTCTCTTCATCTCCCCTCTGTCAGAGTGATGTAGAATCATGAAAATGGGGAAACACCTTCCAAGGAGAAAACACACATGCACTTTGACAACACACACACAGAGTTCCTCTCTGAGAAGTGCTGAATGGTGAGGGTCGTGCATGGTGTATGGGAGCCCCTGGGATAGCAACATTTCTTCATATTTAAGGTAAGAAACACACCATTAACTCTTTACCTTAAATGACAATAAGATCAATACTTTATGGGGCTTGGTGTTAGACCTGTCCAGCTTCTCTTTACTACTTTTAAATGTTTTTTTCTAACTTTTCTGTTACATTTTCAGACCATAAGACTGATTTTGCTGGGTATCATCTATTTGCCCATACACTCAAAGTTTCTAGATGTTTGCAGTGAGCTTTTTCTTACCTTAGTTTTGTATTTTTATCAGAAAATGAGCTGCTCATATCTCCTAAAATGGTCCGTTGATAATTTATTTTAGCTCAAAATGTTTCCCAGAGCATGAGTGGTAACGTGTGATCAGTCTCTGACGTCAGTGTTGGATTACTGAAAAAAAAAAATAGGAAAAATACTTTGGGGGATAATTACATCTTCAGGGAACTTTGTTTTTTTTTCTCTGCAGATACTTTTAAGTTGTCCCCAAATGGTCATCCATCTCTGGAAGTTTGTGGGCAGAGGTAAAAAAGGAAAGTAAGACTTTCTGTGACTGCTGCACAAAGCCACGTTCACAAACAGGCCTCTTGTTGTTGACTCAGAGCATGTAAGAACAGTTAAGTAATTAATGTTAAAATAGTTTTATTTAATATAGGCTTGACTGATCCATTCCTTCATCCTTGATTCATATTTTACTGCAGTTCTGAATCAGTGTAAAATTAATACCAAACCCTACAGTTTCCATTCACCTCTGATCTGATTTCAATACAAAGAAAATTCTTCTCTTTCATGGTGAAAGAAAGGACAAAAAATATTACCTGTAGAAATCCCGATTCCAAAGAAGTTGGGATGTTAAGTGAATGTAATTGGTTGTTTTTCTATTATATATTTTTTTCACAAATAATGACTCATTTTCATTTTAATGTCTTCAGCATGTTCCATTAAAAGCTGGATTTTGTGTATTTACCACAGTGTTACTCACCTGTCCTTTTTACAACACAAATTACATGCTTGGAAACTCTAATACTCTCATTGTTGAAGCTTTTTTGATGAAATTCTTTTCCATTCTTGCTCGATGTTTGAGTTTGGGGTCTCTGTTGTGGTGTTTTGTGCTTCATAATGTGACACATTTCCCGTGGGGATTGCTCTTAGTATCCAAACTCTCTCCACACTGTTGTGACAGCATGCAAATTATTATTTGATATTGTCTTGCTGAAGAAAGCACAGTTGTCCTTAAAAAAAGTCACTTGAATGGAAGCATGTCTTACTCCACAACCTGTATGTACCTTTTAGCATTAATAGAGCCTTCACAGACGTGCAAGTTACCCATGCAGTTGGCACTAACACACCCCCATACCATCACAGATGCTGTTTTTTTTTTATTTGCACTGATAACAGTCTTGATGGTCCTTTCCCTCTTTAGCTTGAAGGAAACAATGTTCATAATTAAAATAAAATAACCTGAAATATTGACCCGTCAGACCACAGCAAACCTTCCAATATTAACTGAGCTTGGGCACAGAATGCCAACTGCATTTCTGGTTGTTGTTGATATATGGTTTTGGATTTGCATTGTGGAGTTTTAACTTGCACCTTTAGATGTAAAAACAAACTGTGTTCCCTGACAATGGTTTTCTGAAATGTTCCCAAGCCCATTTAGTAATGTCCCTTACAGAGTGATGTTGGTTTTTAATGCTTGATCTAAGGTAAGGACATTTAGTGTTGGTTTTTGGCTTTGCTGCTTACACGCAGAGATTTCTTCTGGTTCTCTGAATCTTTTGATCATGTTATGGACTGTAGATGATGAAATCCCTAAATTACTTGTGACTTTATGTTGAGAGACATTCTTTAGCTGTCGGACTATTTGCTGTTGAAGTTGTCAATCAAGTGTGACTCTCGCCCAGTCCTTATGAACTGGATGTGGCCTTTCGTGGATGATCCTTTTATACTCTATCATGACACTCACCAGTTGCCAATCAACCTGTTCACCTGTGGAATCTTCCTCACAGGTGTGGGAAAAGAAAGAAGTGATTCAATTTTGGTGTTGATCTGGATTCGCCATGACGAAAAATGTGATTTTCGTGAATAACTACTGAATTAAAATAGATATCATTACGAAACCAATTGCTAATGGTATGTTTTCATGGTCAAGGAATCTAAATATTTGCATGAAATAAAGGTAGGACTAATATTTATGGTAAAAAATCACAATATGGGAGAGGACAAGTGCTTTTCTAGTTAAATTTAATTTCTTTGTGTTATCTGCTGTGTCAAAAAGTGCCACATCTTTGTATTATTGCATCAGATATGTCATCAAACTTTTCATACCATCATACCTTTCCATAAATTAAGTATAAAAATATACATTACATACATTACATACATACATCTCCAGATTTGGATCAACACCACAGTTCTGCCTCGACCAATGCTACTTTAATATTTAATTGAACTTTGTCGAGGACTAAATGAAAGTTTACATCTGTGATAAAATGTCTGACATCTCAAAGTTCAGATTAAGAGCATTTTAAAGTCCATTGCAAAATCTTTGCTGCATACACAGGTCCAACTAAAATCAAGACAGACATGAAACAGACAGACATATATAAAAGAAACAGAAATATATGAGAAATATAAAAAGTTCAGGATACAAAGCTGTGCATATTAGAATTTATCTGATATATTACACCAACATCATCTCAGCTTGGTAGTAAATCTACAGCAGCTTTTCTTTGGGCTGACTAAGGCTTCTGTTATGTGGTTCTCAGAATGGTCAAGTCGACACATAAAGCTAAACGCCATCTTTCTTAAAAGTGCCTCACATGCTGGCACTCCGTTGATCTGAACAAATCCATTGGTCAAAGAACTGCTTCCCTTTTGGAGTACAAAGTTTGCCTCAGTAATGACTTGAATCACAATGTTAAACATTTTTAAATGTCATGTCCACAAGCAAAAACAGAAAATACACTAGTGTTTAAAATCTAAAAATCATAGAGGGAATGAAACACAATTATGAAACACATTTTTCATTCCTAAATATCCTCTGCAGAGATGGACATTTTCAAGAGTTATTACTAAGCTTTGCCAGCTGAAGTGACACAAACAGTTGACTTTTAGGTATTCGTACATCAGCTGTGTAGTTGAAAGGTAAAATCTTAAACTGGAGAAAGAATAAAATATCAGCAATACTTGTCTAGTCCAGTCAAAGGTTGGTAGCTCCAGGTTTTAGCTGTTATGTAGAAATAGGAGTTTGACGAGCTGTTCTGCTGGGAAGGGGAGGGTTTTGTCTGAAATCAACAGTTAAATTAAAAACAGAATAACCTTTTGCTTTCACATATCAGCATGCTTATCTTTATTATTTTGAACTTCCAAGACATGGTCTGCTCTATTGCAAAGTCATTCTCAGTGTTTCTGGAGGTTTCTGCAACATTTTAAAGTTGCATAACAAAGCATAACAAAATTGATTTGGCAAAGTAAAACTAGTCATAGTGTCCTGGATCATGCTTGCTTGTCTGATTTAGCATGAACACAGATACTATCACATGAGTGGATTAGTGCTGAAACGGCTAACGTCAAACTCTAAAAAACATCAGCATTTCGGTGTGTTTTTAAGCTGTAGTGAGACAAAAAGACAAGACAAGAAAAACATTGCTGGGAGGAAAGTTGAAGATATTTTCCTCTTTCTTCAGTTTGGACAGTTTTGTCTCATCCATAGCCAAACATGTAAACCACAGAGTAGCTTCTGTACATCTTCTCTAAACCTCATGCCTCTTTTTAAACAGCTCACCATATGATTTATTCCACTACCTGCCCCTCTGTTTAACTTTAGATTAGATCACCGTCTCCCTTAAACCCCCCCACTCACTCCATATCTTAGCAAAATATCAAAATATGCCAGCACACGTTTAGACTGTGATAACTAATAATGTCTGTCAGTGTTAAAGCCAGGGGCAGAGAGCAAAACAAACCACAGCCAACAGTCCATTAGCGCAGAATGCTAACAGTCGAACAGACTCTGGGAAATCTCAGAACACTGTCATTGTCCACGTGCTCGACCTGGGACGCTTGACCCATGGTGAGAAACTCCTGATTCCCAGTCCCCTGTGCATGCCCGTGTTTGTCCCAAAGGTGCACACGATGAGGAGAAAACAACAAAACCCAAATAAAGAAGAGTGATGAACATGTTTTCTTTTTATGTGAAGATGTGTGTTTAGAGGTTTTCAGTCTAATAGTCTGTGAGGCAGAGTGGCCTGTGGTGCGTCACACCCTCTCTGGTTATTATGACAAACTCCCTCTAATGTGAACACACTTTCACTGCTGCACACACCCCGTTTAACAGCAAGAAACAGAGACATGCTCCAAGTTCAGCTGCTATGTTCCTTCATGCTCGTGTCTGCATTCACACTTTCTGTGTGTTGTGTTCCAGTTAAAGGAGAAAGCCACAGATGAAAATCCTCCACTCTTGAACACTGATGATATATCAAAGAGGGAAGATGAAGATGATGCACCTGAGAAACCATTTCTCTATCATCTGACATGTCCAGCTTTGTCATGGGATAAGCTCCTCGCTGAAGGTACTGCTCCAGTTATCCCCCCAAACACATTTGAGGACACCACATCACACACACACACAAATGAATGGCTCCTTCCTATATACAGTGTCCCTGTGGTCACATTGGGTGCTCTCCCTAACACACTGTACTTAAGTTTCATCCACTGTACTTAAAAAAGAGCCTGTTTTATTTTTCACTGGAGAGGCTTTGGGGTTTGATCGTTGTTACGTATGTGGTTGTTTGCCTTCCCCAAAGTTGAAAAGCCTTAAACATAAGCAGCAGCAAAGATAAATTCAGTGTGACAGAAGAACAAGAGGCAGATTTGTTATTGCTGGATTTATCAGAGCACCCACAAATACGTTTTTGTTATGACAACACAGATCTTGACTTTAATTTTTGTTTTGTAAGATATTTATTTTAAAAAAGTTGATTTATCATTGATTTAGCTCACTGTAACCTAATATGACTGTTTCAAACAAACATCATAGAAACGTTTTCAGCTTTTTTAATCATGATCTAATAACACAGTAGTGTCATTGAGCTTAAAAATCAGTGTGTAGAGATTGGAGACACTCCATTAACATCCCCCTACAGCAGTTGTTCCTGACCTTTTTCTTGAAATTCTTCATAGTTGTACAATGAAGAGTCAACCTCCCTTTGGTTTAAATTAAGTAAATTATGTAAATTAATGTGCAATAAAAACACATTTATTGTTGTTTTTGTGGATAAAATCAGAAAAAGGGTCCTTTACAGATTCCTGTGCAAAGACCTTTAGTAAAGCAATCCCATAATGTGCTATTAGATTATATATGACAAACATATTTTTACATTTTACTAAAGCTGATCGAGCCCCTGCGACTCTTTTGCAGGCTGATTAGGGACCCAGACAAAAGGATGAGAACCAAGGTCCTACAGTGGCAGTAAAACTAATCCAGCACTTCTTTGCAGGCACCTTGTTGCTTTTTGGTCTTAATGTGTCCTTAAAACTCAAACTACACAAGTGTTTGTGCAGAATGATGCCATACTTGTGGAGTGGAGCCACTGGGTGGGTTCATAGTCCCAGACTTTATGATGAAGTTTTATCATCTCCACCAAGTAGGCTATAGCTTTGTAGGTGTTTTTTTGTTTGTTTGTTTGTTTGTTTGTCTGTAAGCAAAATGGCTAAAAAAAATTCTGAATGGATTTTGATTAAATTTTCACAAAATGATTGAAACAAGAAATCATTAAATTACAATTTAATGTTGGTCTGAATACAAATGTGAACCCAGGAATTTTTATTTACTCATACTCCTAGGTCAATATTTGCTAATTATGGCTGACAGTTAAATGATTAAAAGGTGGTCCTATAAAATGCTTTTGCCTTGTTAACTATGAGGCTGCTTTGGTAGCTCTAAGGATGTTACAGTAAAAGACACCTTCAGGGGGCCCGTAATTTGCCTTAACTTTATTTATTTGATTTCAATGCCTGTTTAAATCCAGCTGTCACAGCTGATGTTGTTGCATGTTTTAATTAAACATTGGTAAAGGAACCACCACCAGCAGCTGGAGTAGAGTCCTAATTGTTTTATTGGACTCATTAATGCACCTTATAGTCATAACAATAAACTCACCAGGTAGTCAAATCAAGTCAAGTCATATTTATTGACAGAGCACCTTCAAGAAGACAGCAGTCGATCAAAGTGCTGTTGACAAAATACATCGAAATTAATAGACAGGTAAAAATAAAAACAATAAAAATCAAAAACCATTGTAATAAAACAATAAAAATATAAAAACTAAAGTGCCTGTGGTTTGTAAGAGCTCATTTATGAAACACCAGAGAGAAAAAGTGGGCCTTTAAGGAAGACTTAAAAACCTCTGTGGTCTGGGAGGGTCTAATATGGATCTGGAGACTGTTCCACAGTCTAGGGGTAGCCGATGCAAAGGCCCTATCACCTCCTGACTTAAGTCTGGTTTCGGGGACCTCCAGTAGCAGCTGGTCAGAAGACCTTAGGGCTCTGGTTGGGGAGTGGTGATGCAGGACTTCAGACAGGCAAAGAGGGGCAAGACCACTGAGGGATTGAGGTAGTAAACTTACTTTTTTAGAGAGTCTGATTTTCAGTGAAGTTTAACAAATACATCAGAGGATTCAGATATTTTTCAGGTCTAAAATATCTCCTTTTAAACTACCAAAGATGTAAGATAGCTGTTTCTCTGCTCTCTGCATGGAGAAACTTTCAAACATGATTGACAGCAACAGGATAACATGTTCCTTAATAGGCATTTAAAATGCAAGTCAGAACAGCAGCAAGTTGTGATCTAATGACATAAATAAGTGTTTTTGAAAACCTCAGGGGCAGGGCAAGTGAATCCAATCATTTTTCAGGAATAAACGTGTTGCAGCGCTTCCTTATGACATCTAGCGTTTGTCTGCAGACTGAACATCGTTCTGTGTGCATCTGGAATCTAAGGTCTGTCCCTGAGGAGCCAGGGGATGAGTGGGCCTCACATTATTGAAGCAATGAGGTGTTCATATCAATACATGGATTTGCACAAAACCGACAGACTTAATAGGATCCTGAAGGTACATGAGGAAAACAGGCTGGTAATAATTTGAAATTAAACGAAGGAAAAGCCATGCTTCTACATGCTGTCATCAGTTTGTCTTCATTTACCAAGTGCAAGCCTTATATTCTGGTGGGGACCAAATTCTTGCTGTTTTTGGAACTTTCTATGGCCAAATGATAATGGACTGGGGTCTGCAGTTGGCCCCCAGGTAATAGTTTGGACACCCCTGCCTTAAGTCTCAGGGGTGAAAATAGTACAAAAATATTGTAGTATCGCAGTACAAATTGTGCTCACACTAATATTTTTGAGTGGTTCTTTGTGCACTTGGTCTATTTTAAGTAATTTTTTTAGACCTTTCCTTTAATAATTTTTGTGGGAAAAATTGTTTTATTTAACAACATTTTAATAGTGCTGTCAGGTGATTAAAAAAAAAAATCTAATTAATTCCAAGATTTGTAATTAATTAATCTAATTAATCCCATTTTAATCTCATATCTGCTTAAAGTCCCCAAATAAAGAATTTGAATTCTAGGACATTACAAAATTATAGTGGATGATTAATCAAATGAATGCACTAAAAAGAGAAGATTGTAAATCTACAATTTTATTGGTGACTAAATAAAACCAAAGTCAGGGCAACTTATCCAGAAAATTCTAAGCTCAATCAGGCAACTCAAATTACACTTTAAGTGTGTTTCATAAATAGAATAAAAAAAAAAAAAAAGAAAAAGGTGGAATACATCCAGCAAACCAATTAGGACTGGTGCATTATTAAAGAATGCAGTACAAATATAGATAAATTAATTCAAAAATAAAATAAAGCAGAGTCTCAAATAGGCCGTTCCTGTTGTCACCTCAGCTTTGTTTGGTTTGACTAGCGACGCATGTGTGAAGTGACGTGCCACTGCCATGTATGGGTCTTTCAACTGGACATTACTAAAATGTTCATGTGCTATATTTAATCCTGTGATTAATTTTTTTAACGCATTAATTTGCGTTGTAATTAATTAATCTAATTAATGCACTCAAGTGACAGCCCTACATTTTATATAACATGGTTACTGAAAATAGATGACAAAGTTATAATCTACTGTGTATCGAGCCAAAATGTTAACTTCAGTTCTAAGTTAAGTGTCTCAAAGCCTAATAACAAGACATGCTTATTAAGTACTTGGATTAAGTTAAGCCATTTACTATCACAGAGGAAATTGTAAATTTCTAATAATATATCTGGCATTCTATAGTTCATGAAATACATTGCTCCTATGTGATACTATGACTCAGAGTGTACAAAATGTGCTTTTACCAAAATAGCTGATAAGTACCGATACATCACTTGGTGGTTCTATTTTTTATTTGGGTCAACACATACAGTACTACTATGAACTAAAACAAGTGACTGGTTTACTCATACACACAACCTGTTCTTTTTGCACAACATATAAAAGTGTGTTCAGAATGCTAATATTCAGTGAAAATATTACTGTAAGTAGGTACCTTAAACTGCCACTTGAATAGATTTACAGATTGCTACTTTTGCTTGAATTTGAAGAAAATTTTATGAAAGTAGCTGTACTTTACTAGAACAATATTTCTTTACTCATTCACTGGTACTTTCAAAGTCTAAGTAAAAGTAGGAAAAGCTGTATTTTGGGTATTCGTTTCTTTGTTGTGCAAAAAGGACGAAGATGTGAATCTCAGCCAGGTTGTTATGTTTTTCAGTATATTGAATAATGTGAGGATGTTGCAACAGCAACAAGCTAATGTTGAATACTCTGTGGAGTCAAGAATCAGAATGTGATTCATGTGCTGTAGCAGCATGTGAAGTCGTCTAGATGTAGACTTCAGCTAAATGACTAGGACAGGGAATGTAAAAGATTTTATTGGTATCAATGTCATTAGCGAGTCTGCGTAGCAATCTGACTCTTTAACAATCCCATTATCAAGTCCTGATTATTTTTATGTGGAAAAGGTTGGACTACATAGTTTTTCAGTGCCAACAATGTAAAACACACAACATTCTTGTCATTCAGTGCTACAAAATAAATGCTTCTGAAAGTTGCTGGTATTTCCACCTACTGAAAGTCGTGCAATTAGCTGCTTTTTCTTGAAAAAACGGATCTGGTTTTGACCTCCTCTGTCCTCTGCCTGTCATCATTTTTTTCAGATTCTATGAAAATGAAGTGAAGTAAAATGTGCCCCATAAAAAAACTCTAGTAAAAGTATAGGCACTGCTTAAGAAACTACTCAAAAAGTGCAAAATAATCCACTTGTCTACAGTAACATGCCACTTTTCGCAGAGAGCTTTTAATAGAAATGATTACATTTTAAACATTGTCTCATGACAGACATTAATCAGTTCAATTAGGTACTTTTTGCCTTCATTTTTCTTTTTGTCCGTCTTTTTTATGACCCTTGGGCAGGGCGAACAAAGCTGATTGTTTCAGTCCTTTAACACCCGGTGTTACATCAGTTCTATGTCCACTCTGCAGCTGTTTGTTTTGAATTGTTTTTAAAAGAAATGTTTAGAACCATTTATTATACCTTGTGTGCTCCTCACCCGTCAGTGTCTCTGTAGCTGTGACGCACATGTGTATAAATAACATCTTTAATGTCTGTTAGCCTTCCAAGAACACTTGTGTTGCAGGTTTTCACATGTGCATGTTCACACACACAGTGCCTCTCCGAAGGAACTTCCTGTTTATGTCCAGCTGTGCCCTGCATATCCTGACAAAGCGCCACAGGATCCTGGCCTCTGAGCTGTAAGACCTAACCCTGGAGGGGTTGGGGGGATTTGCTGGATGAAGATGAGGGGCAGCACCCTCTTTGCCCTGCTGACTGGGGTCATGCTGTACCTGGTGATGGGTGCACTTGTATTTCGCACCCTGGAGGCCCCTGATGAGGATCTGGCATACAAAAAGCTGCTTGCTACCAGGAAAATGTTCCTAGAGAATAAATCCTGCGTCACCGAGCTGGAGTTTCACAAACTCGTGAAGGTAAAATTGAATAAACAATTCTAATTCAAACTGTACAAATAAAATGTTCAGTGGATAAATGAGGCTTCATTAGATAACCCCAAGGCATTTTAATTCTGCATTTCTTTAGCTACTCTCTTCTGGATTATAACATCGGTCCTGCTATACAATATCTCTGACATATAAGCATCCTTACATCTTCTGAGTCAGCTAACTTTTTTATTCGTTTAAAAAAATTACAAGGGAAACCCTTAAAGGAGACATATCATGCTGATGCATGATTTAATACTTACATATAATATAATAAATTTGAAAACAAGACCTTACACCCCCTTAATCTTCAAAAAATGAGATATTGTATTTTTTCTGATATCCTAGAACGAGATTTGATGCCTCTGAAAATAGGTCATTGCGAGATGTCTGCGAGATTTAAATCGTCGTGACAACACAAGGTACCTTTCTTTTTATTGGAGTAATCTGATAAAACACTTCCTCCCCTGTGATGTCCGTTAGCCCTCACCGAGGAACACATCCACCAGCAGGGGTATATAGATCCCTAGCTCACACTCACTCATTACCAGCTCTGGCCTGTAGGGGGACTCAATACGCGGTCGCTGCTTTGAGCCTGCCGGAAAATACAGTAGAAGAAGGACAGGCTGGCTCTACCCCCGATAGAACTGACCAATCAGAGCACAAAGGGCTGTGACGTTGCGAGGTTACTGTAGGTCATCCTGAGATCCTCGTGTTTCAACGAGAGCTTCATAATGGCTTAAAATGAGGATTTTGAGAACGCTATTGTGGGGCAATGAAGGAACTAAATGACTTGTACTGAGGGCAGAAATGCTTTACAGGCATCCTAGTCTGGCATAGTGAAAAGGAGAAACAAGCATGATATGTCTCCTTTAAACAATGTTTTAAAGAACTATTCTGAGCAACCTCTTCACCCAGTTTATCCTGCTTTTTCAATACATTTTAGATTCATATAGACAAGCACAGCTGAAAGACCAATTTGGAAATGATGTCTGAAAATAAAGATTTTGATTTCAAGATGTATAGCAAGTGACCAAATATTAAATGTTTACCTAATACCTACAGGGAGTAACGTATGCAGTGGAGGCAGGCCTGGACCTGAACAACCTACCTGCCAATTTCACCAGCCGCTGGGACATTGCCTCAGCTTTCTTCTTCTGTGGTACCATCATTACCACCATAGGTATGTGGTAGAGTACCTTCAGACTTCACTTTAAAATATGATTCAATACAATGCCTTGTGATGGGATAACCTCTGTTTAAGAGGTTAGAGTAATAACACCAAGGGTGGAAAAGTGTGTATTATATATACATGCATATATATTAAAGTACAGATGCTTTGATCAAATTTGAATCAAGTACATGGAGTACTCTACAATTCTCAAGTAAGTAAAAAAAATATTTCATTTAAGATGTGCTCAAAATGCTTTTTTAAGGTTCTCTTTGTCCTTCTAGCGTCTCTTTGTCCTTCAAAAAGCACAGGAGGTGAAGTGTTATGATTCCATGTTATTTTGCCAGGACACCGGTATGGTAAATGAATACAATTTATTAAAAAAAAAATAGAAGTACAGTGATAATGTACTCTGATTTTTCTTTAATTAGATATGACAGATATAAGTGAAGAGAATATCATCTATTTTGAGTCATGTTTTTGTAAAAGCAAACTGCGATTGACCAAATAAAGCTTCAATGCCAAATATATGAGGCTGGCTAAACTTATAATATAAATATAAGCTGTGTTTTATACAATTACTGAATTAAATGAATTGTAAATTCCAAAATGTAACCAACCCTTAAGGGATCCTGTATCTGAGCCAGAAAGAACCGAGTTTCAAACCAGGTGGCCAGCTTCAGTATTTTTTATTTTCATCTTTATTTTAGCCAGGAAGTCTAATTGAAATATGACCTGGCCACGTTACCTGTCTTTAAAACTACCAACAAATAAAACAAACAACTTAAACAAAATAACTCAAAAAAATAACATTCATAAACCATAAGGACCCATGGCTTTTTGAGAAAAGCTGCAGCAAGGCTCTGTCAGTGTATTCCCTAGGATCGTCTGAATTTACTTTGTGGTAAGAGTTAGGGCTGGGTATTTCCAGCAACTTCACGATACGATACGTATCCCGATACACGTAAATTGTGAACATTGACTATGCTTTTATCAAAAGTCTTGGCAATTTTAGTTTTTTCTTATAAGAAGGAAAAGAACAAGGATGAGTCTTCAGTGGTTCTACTATTTGAGAGACATAAATTCAGATCCTCGAAGATGGTAGACCTAAGTTCAAATTTAGAATATATGCTTCATTATGTAGCTCGTCTTCTACCTTGAACTGTGCCACTGTTAACATTACCCAAAGTGTATTTACAACAACTGTCAAAATACTTAGACCGTATCGATTCTGTAGAATCCGTATCGATACACGTATCCCAAAGGAGTGCGATATGATATTTTACCGTATCGATATTTTGAGCACAGGCCTAGTAAGAGTGGATATCTAAACTTCGGGTCTTTTTGAAGATCATCTTATGCCCAAATTACATTATAGGACATGATGGATTTAATTCAGCTGGAAAATACCCATTTTAATTAATAAATCAAAAAACCTTGAAAAAATTGATCTTCTTTTGTTTACATAAGGATCTCTTGAAATAAGATCTCGTCTGTATGTATATACTGCCCAAACTGAGGTGAAATGTACAAAAATGGTTGTCCTAGGTCTAGTTTGTGCACCATAAAGGACATAGTATTATGTATCTCATATTCTGTTGCATTTGTTAGTTTACATCTACGACACATCAAACTGATAAAAGCTCAATTTTAAGGCCAACCCAGTAAACGGAAAGTCACTTTGAGTAAAAAGCTACCATGGTCTTAATAGTGGTCACCAGATGTATTATTTACCATTCATTATGAACTTATAGCTTTTTGTTTTTAATTTATTACAGGTCATTCAGCTCTTTACATCCCTGTTTGATGGTATTTAATGATCTTTCTTCTTATCATTTATCTTGCTAGGTTTTGGGAACTTGTCCCCTCGGACATGGTATGGCCAGTTGTTCTGCGTGTGCTACGCTCTGGTGGGAATCCCCATGTTTGGCATACTGCTTGCTGGAGTTGGCGACCACATGGGCACAGTGCTGCGAAGGGCTGTAGCCAAGATTGAGACCCTTTTCCTGGTGAGAATGGTCTATCCTGACCAGGGACCCAAACATGTGTGACCACCAGCTTCAAACCTAAAAGGCCAACACCTCATTTTTAAGGCTGTATGTTCAGTGAATAATTGATTTCTTGTTGCATTTCCTAGTTAAGAACCTACCCGGGATCTCTAATCTGTGTTTGAACTACCATTACTGTTTTAGATGTTCTGTATATTCTAGTTACTCTAAAGTAAATTTGAAGATGACGAGTAAGGTGACGAGTTAAAAAACTGTAATCTGTAAATCTAATGCCTCAAATCTGAGTCAGACAGTGGTATCGAACATCTTTCCCTCTGTCTTTGTATTTTTCTTTTAGAAACGTCAAGTCAAGCCAACCACTGTGCGTGTGATCTCAGCAGTTCTCTCCATCCTGATCGGCTGTCTGATCTTCCTTGCTGTTCCAACAGTTGTCTTTCAGAGAGTGGAAAAATGGACATTTCTGGAGTCGCTCTACTTTGTTGTCATCACCCTCACCACTGTTGGCTTTGGAGACTTTGTGCCAGGTGATTCAGTACACAAGTTAAACATGAAATCAGAATGAATTGAAAGGTCTGAAGCATGCAGAGGGGTAGATGATAAAAAGCTTTGTTTAATCTGGGTGACTGATTGAAAAAAAACAAAAAACAAGAAAACATGTATTGGCTATTAAGGCTTCCCTCAGGGCGGGGACAAAATGTCCATCAAGCTTCTACCTTAAAACTTTCAACCAAGCACATGATAAAGAAATAAAGTCAACAAATTTTACCATAGCAAACTAATATTATGCAGTTGCCTTTGTGTTTACAATACCAAGGAAATTTTAATATCCAGTATGCCTCTAGAGGTGTTAGGATAGGACCATCAGTTGTTGAACAGAGCCCAGAGCAGAAGCCAATGATCAGTTTAAGGTACACAGGTTTTAATAAAAAATCCAAACAGTCACAAAAGATTCCAAAACCAGGTGAATATATAGTACAAAGAAGGTGGTGATGGCGTTGGCGGGAGCTCGTTGAGACCTAGGAGACAGAGAAAGAGACGTAAGTTTTCAGGTAGATGAGCAACTGCACAAAAAGCCATCCAAAAAGGAAAAATCAATGAGCTCCGAGTGGTCAGCAGGTGAAGCTTAAATAGGGAAGGTGATCAGGAAAACAAGAAACAGGTGAGGATCCACTGCAGGTCTGCTCCAGGCCACACCCCTGCTGTGGCAGCCAGGAGAGAGGAGAGCCCGAGAGGGGAGGGGAAAAGGAGCAGAGGAAAACTGGAGAAGGGAGTGAATCCTCACAAGAGGGTTGCATCTAGCTGTTTGTCATCCCTCTGATTTTGTTTGGTAAATGTAAAGTGCCTGATATTTTTCAAGAGATGTAGCTGCTATGATCAGCTTCTTTTAGATTTATAGCAATAGTGATGTGATCACAGTTTAATGGGACTTTAGGGAAATACATTTCTGGCCTCAGTACTATCTGCAGCCTCCTCAGACTCTCTGTATGTCCAGGTGGAGGTGGGTCTGACGGCGTGCTTTTCAAGCCTCTGGTGTGGCTGTGGATTGTGTTTGGACTCGCCTACTTTGCCTCCATCCTCACCATGATCGGAAACTGGCTGAGGGTGCTGTCCAAAAGGACACGTGCTGAGGTGAGGGATATGTTTTACTATTCGTCCCTATTTTGGGATATTTTCTGATTCTTTTGTTATTAAAATGTTCTATAGCTGTGGGTCTTTTCTGGTCTACATTAGGACCCACCACCTAAATGAAAAATTATCACCTGTATAAAAGAAAACTGCCTCTCAATTTATCATGTGAACAAGATTACAGTTTGGACTTTAGATGGAGCTAAACATGACTAATTGAAGAGTCAGGGTGAAACAAAGATATCTCAGAAGTGCATCCTGACAGGAGCCTTGGTGGAATATGCATACATACATTTTTAATTTATCCTGGTTTCAGTGATCACGTGCAAATATTTGTTGCTTTTAACAGATCTTGGGAAACTACCATTTTTTGAAAAACTGGCTTTTTAATCAACAGACAATGACATAAAGGAATAGAGACTAAAGATAATAGTATAAACATGTTAAAATTATGATAGCAGAATGGAGTAAAATAAACTGCGTGGATGTTTGACCTCTTTGGGCATTTGGGCAATTTCTCCCTTTTTTCCCCAATCACACGTTTGGATCCAAACACACCAGCCAAGAAGGACAGTTTTCTTTTTTGCTTTTTTTTCTACAAAAAGCAAGAAAGAGATAAAACACATTCAAGGGCATTAAAGATATATCTATATCTTGATATATATTTTAAAAAAGCATACAATAACCTCTTAACATGCAATGTAACTAGTACACTGTAGACATTGCCCAAGAGTTAGTCTGCGCTTTTCAAGTAAAAACAAAAAATACCCTGTTTTTAGTGTTCTTAACACATAAATCATAAAACATAAATCTGTGTTTCTCCCTCTGTGCTGAAAACACTTGGGGTCAGAGGTATTGTTTTGTTTGTCTTTTCAAAGGCTCTTTAGTACCTCAAGGGATTTCACTGAAATCTTCACAAATGTCCAATCCAACTCCAAAATGAATTGATTTGATGTTGTAGGCCAAAGGTCAAAATGTAGCTAGCGTTACAGCAGGACGATTTGGCCTTTATATCCAAAGTATATGAAACATAAAATTTCTTCCAATCACTCTGACACTAAAGATACCCGAGTCCTTCACCCTGACCCACCACTGTTGGTTCACCATCTGGTAGTTTTATCCCAAACAGAGGCACCAAACCACCAGGAGGTAGTTATACCTGAAGTAATTATATTACCTTTTCAAATCTTGGAAATGGGACATTAGAAATTGCTAGGACTTCATGATAATTGTTGCTGGGGGTGGAAGAGCCAATCCAGTTTGGAGTTGCTTCCAACTAGTTTGAGGGATCAGTATCATTTACCCTTATGCTTACCAGTTCCCTGTATTGCCTTCAGATAGCTCTGTGTGACTTGAAAATAATCAAGCTACAGCCTTATGAGAGGCAGTCAGCACAAACAAAGACATGAAGTTCAGAAGCAGTTTGCAGTGAGACGTAATTACATAATATGTCTCACAAAGGTAAAACACACAGGATTGCTTTTAATATCAGGAGTGTTATGTTTTTTGGGTTGTTGACACTGAGAACCTGTAAAGGCTGACTTCTTCCACACACAAAAATCTACAGAAATTGATAAAGAATTGGATTATTGAGCAGTATTTATAGCAGAATTAATATCAACAAAATCAGCAACTCCCCTCCATAAGTGTTGCACAGTCTTGCAGATATCTTCAACTTTTCAGTTTTTAGCTTTTCTCTCTCTCTCTCTCTTTTTCTCTCAGATGGAGGAGTTGAGAGCCCATGCTACAGACTGGACCCAGAACATCCAGAACATGTCCATGGACTTCCGCATCCCAAACCCTCTGGAGTTCAACGATCCCTTCCTTCTGCAACGCCGACGCTGGAAACGCAGTGAGCGCCGGCGCATCCGTCGGGGAGCCCAGGGCACCCTGGGACACTGGGTTCGAGGAGGATCTGAGAATGGACACCTGCCAAACCGCTGGGCCGCCCTCTCTAACTCTTTGACCCAGCTGGAGGCACAGTCGTCTCTTGAGAAGACAGCTAAGTCCAGGCCACGAGTAAGTGCTGGTGAGGACATCCAGAGGGCAGTGCCTGCTTTGAGAGCTGACCCCGCGGTGGGTCTGCAGGTGGACAGCAGGTTGTTTCTTCACCCACTGGCCCGCTCCTTTTCCCTTCCTGTGGCTCGCTCAACCTCAGAGCTGGATTCAGTGGGTGCAGTGGTACAGGGACGACCAATATCTGGATCTGAGTCTTCTTTTGACTCCAGATCAGACTGCTCCTCTGTGTCCTCGCCCTTCTTGGCAGTCCACAGCCTTCAGCCCTGCTGTACAAAACAGGAAGACAGAGGATTGAAAGCTGCGGGTATTATTGAGGCTGAGGAGGAAGACAAAGTAATTTTATCACAGAAGTGTGTATCTGTGATGAATACCAGCCGTAAACCGACACCTGCTCCTTCTTTTCCTCAGCGCTCCTCCTCTCCTCATCCCCCTTTTCTCTCCTCTTCAAGCAATCCAATCCTATTTCCCTCTGTCCCTCTCAACATTGCCTCCTCCTCCCCTGGCTGTCAGCTCCTGGACTTCTTTGGAGAGAACCTGGCATACATTGACGAGTCCTCGGACACTCTGAGTGACCGCGTTCAGTCGACAGTCAGCGAGGAAAGGAGGAGGCGGCCAAGAAAGCCAAAGAGAAGGAGCATGAGGAGGCAGCTGTCGAATAGACTGAGCCCCAGGGAAGTGAGGAGATTCAGTGGTGACATGCAGCCGCCATCGAATCCTCCAACGCCACCCCCAGACTCTTCTCTTTCAGACCAGCCACCATCAGAGGAGCAGAGTGGGTCACACTCAGAGGAAACCCGCACCCAACATGAAGACACAGGACCAAGAGGAGAGAGAACAGACTAATGTTCACCAGCAATATGACTCCTTATTCTGCAAACAATAATACCACTGACAGACTGCATCTTTCTGAATGTGGATGATGAACATTCGTACTCTTTCGTGGTCAGCCTCACATAGTCAACACACATTATATTTAAGCTTTAGGACATTAGCTTTGGGTGGTTTATTGTAAAATAAGGCTTTATTGTTGATGATGAACTCTTTGGACCATCGGACATAGAACATTAGCATGTACTTTGACATTCCCCGAAAATGACTGAGTTTGAAGCTACTCTACCAACTTTGTAAGACAATGGGAGAAGGGATCCAGAATAGATTTTCACAATCGCTAACAGACACACTTAACTACTCCAAGCTGCTGCTTCCTTTGTCAATTTTCCCATTCCCATTCTGTGAGTTTGAACAAAGAACATGTAAGACTGAAAACAAAGTTTGTACTAACAACCACATAAAGTAAGATAAATCAGACAAACTGTGCTTTACCTCTCCATTAGGCTTTTCAGTGCATAGCATGATCTTGGTCTTTAGCTCCAGAAGACAGATTGACTGCCTGCTGTATGAGAACATGGCTTTAGAGGGAAGCAGTCTTACACTCTGATTGAGGGGCCAAGGGAGGGCATGGTGGGAACCTTGGGGTACCAGGTCCATCTTTAAAGTATCCTATTACACTGAAATGTCTCATAATGATCTCTTATTTTATATTGTGAAGCACTTTGTGGCCTCTGCTCTTGAAAGGTGCTACATAAATAAACTTTACTTACTTGCTTACTCAATGATTTGGATTAGTCATCAAAATAAATTCTAAATAACAGTAAACTTAGATAGCACTTTTATCTCACTGCCGAAAGCTGCTTGAAATCCATACTAAGCCCATGTCAACACGGAGACAAAAACATTTTCAATTTTAAACATTAGCTCTAAATATGGCATTGTTTCATAAAATATGACTGTCCTCATGAAAATGTTTAAAACACTTTAGTACATATGCCAGGCCTATAAGTGGCGCTGTAACGCTGCTGCAGACAAACATTTAAACCAGAGAGGAAGACAGCAAACACATTCATTATGATACATGCCAGTAAACAATGACATATGGTGATCTCCATGTCCCCCTGTTGCTCATGGTGGTCGTATAGGAGAATTTGAGTGGCATTAAAGCAAATAACTCAAAGATAGAATCTAATTGTTTTTGAAAGTAATTAGCACATTTAGGATATTTTGGTGATAAGTTAGCTTGGTGGCAACAAAAGTAAAATTTGTGAAATTCTTACAAATTTTAACAACTAAGATGTTGTCACTGTACTTTGAAAATTAAATATTTGGTTCAATATTTTTTAAATGATCACATCTCATTTTTTTTTTAGTGTACCAACTTCATTTGAAACAGAACAGTATTTACTACAGTGAAAGCCTCCACAGCAGGGCAGTTTCTGGTTGTAGTTTTTAATTTTAATTTTTACAATGACAGCATGTTTTTCCAAGTTTAAATTTTAACATGTTGGATTCAGTATAAAGCCATTATTCATGGAATAGTCAGTCCTGATGAAATATAAAAAAACAAAATAAGAAATATTCTGCCTGATTGGATGTCTGTAATCATGCAGGTCCATCTTGCTAAGCTCCAATCTAAAACGATCGTGAGCAACCAAAAGTGGCAGAGTTTAATCAGATTGCTTTAGAGTAGAAAGAGGCGGGAGCTACATGGGAGATGACAACAGGACATGACTGCTTGTACAGAGATTAGCATAGATGCTTTATCAGATCTTGACCTCATTTCTCTATTATATGAAAAATAAATATCAACTCTACAAACTTCTTTATAGGAAAGGTATTTTCACTCAGCTTCTGACATGTTTTGACAAGGGTTTGTTAGACCTTTAACAAATGTGATCGACTGAACAATCATCCAGTCACCTTCAACTTCAACTTTAACTTTATTATAAAATTGTTTTTCAGCGGCAGGCATCAGCACACAAGTACATAATAACACATAAAACATACAGGCATTATGAAAATCAGGAAAAATCTGGAAAAGTCCTGAACTCAAGTGAAAAAGGATGGCACTTAAACAACAAAATGCCAAAGACCAAGAATCAGACAAACCCATAAAGTGCATTCGGTCATCAAAGTGCTGTGCAGAAGATAAATAACCAGTAATTATGAACATACAAGATAAAGAAAAAAGAGGTTCTATAAAAGGTCAATAAAATAACCAAGGATTACAGTCTAAAAGTCAACAATCAGTTCTATCCACAAGATGCATAAAGCACAAGAAAAGAAAACTGGTCAGGCCAATGAATTAAGGTTTTCAATAGCAAGTGGAATAAAAGAAGTTCTGGCTCGCCTTGTTTTGGTTTTCGGCATTCTGTAACATCATCCAGAAGGGAGAAGATCAAATCCAGCAAACAGAGGGTGGTCAGGGCAGTTCAGAATTTGTTGGGCTCTGCTAATCATACGTCTGCTGTAGATATCCTGCAGCTGAGATAGCTGCACTCCAGTCACCTTGCTCGTTATTTTGACCAGATTCACAAGTCTGTTTTTATTAGACAATCCGAGACAACCGAACCAAGCAACCATGCAGTACGTGAGAGCACTTTCTATAAAGCACTGATAAAAAAGAGATGTGAGAACCATACACACCTTGAATGTGTTCATCTTTCTTAAGATATAAAGTCTCTGCTGGACCTTATTACAAACAGCATCAGAACTGTATTCAAATCAAAGTAAATTACCAATAAGTTACTAAAATTATCACCTGCCAGGTGTGCTTATGAAAAGTAATGTCCTCCCCAAACACTTTCTCCAGGCTCTCTTAGGTGGACTAGTGAAATACATCGAACAGTCTAACTGATATGTTAGGTTAACTCAGGGGCAGAATGATATGAAATATAAGGCACTCTGCACCTCATGTCAATAACATCAATAACCAAAAGAACATTTAAAAATAAAAACAAAATCCAATCCACTTGGTGGTGCTGTAGGAAAGTCATCTGATCACAGAGATTCTAGTTCACATTACGTTTGCACAGATTTGAAGAGAACTTTTTGTAGGATCTGTAGAAAACTGAAGTTAACCAATGACTCTAAATCATCAGAAAAATTGAAATGTCACTAAACCACTCACCAGAGACGTAAAACTGCCTCTCATATAAAGGAGTCATAATGTAATTCAGAACTGGTGTCAACCGTTGGGAAGACTTTTAAAAAGACAGACTGACATATGTCATAGACTTTTACAACCTTTTTTTTTTTACAACCATTTTTTCACTTCAACAACCAAATTTAAGCAGTATATATATTCAGGGCAGGATTTGCTGTGTTTTATTTTAAAAGTGGATTAAATCACTCATAATACAAACCATAAATACACGTAAATAAGGTACAAGAGCAGAGTCATGCAGGAGGAGTTTTATTTATACAGAAAATGTTAAATCATGAACTTTGACTCATCAGCAACAGCATTACAGTATTCTTCAAAACTCATGTGAACTGATCAAAAGACAGGGCGTGTCACATGGTGGACATGTAACCTTACTTAAAAAACACTCAGGAAAATCCCTGACAAACCACAACAACAACATCGTCAGAGCAAACATTCACCCTGAGATCAGTGTCAGATCAGCGTGTGCTAACGTCCTATACTCTTTCTGCTGAAAACTTTGTAAAAGTTCAAACAGTTTGACCATTTAAGGATTCTGCTGGATGGTGACCACTTTCCCTAAAGCTTCCAGAAATAAGGATTTATGAATATTCTCTTTGACAGTTTTATGGCTAAAAAGGGCCAGTATGGTGGCGCAGCAGGCAGTGCACAGGCCTCACAGCAAGAAGGTCCCGGTTTGATTCTATATATATTTATAGAATTTATCGTTATTGTGACATGTAAAAATGCACAGTGAAATTAAAAAGTGCCATCAAGTCGGTGTAATTTTTTGTTTTTTTTATACATACAAAGCACCGAATGAATGAGCACTGAGCCGCAGCAACTGTGTGCGCCGCCATCATCCATCAGGCCCTATCATCCATCGGCCCTTGCCCTTAGATATGAGTGTGAGGGTGAATGGTTGTTTGTCTCCCTATGTGGCCCTGTGATCAACTGGTGACCGGTTTAGGGTGTACCCCCCCGAAAGGGATCAAGGGTATGGAAAACGAATGAATGAATGAATGGCTAAAAAGAGGTGAACATATGACTGTCCTGGGTTTGTATTTTATTTAACATTTGTTTTTCTTCCAGCATGATGAGCATCTCTATGGCCTTTTTTCTGATAAACCAAATAAAAGGTCTCTCTTAAATGTAATGGTTGTTCAAACTAGTGTCTTTAATCCTCTGTGGTCTTTAAATTTACACCATTCAAGGCCATGAGAGGACAAGATCTCCTATCTGAAAAAGTCTTAAAAACTATTTTAAGATTTTCCAAAACTTTCATGGGCTAATCCTTTAACTCAGCTTGGGTAAACAGGTCTTTGAAACTAAAAATAGTTTACTATACTATTGTGGAATATAAACCCTTAAATACCACTTTGATTATATAACTTCTGTTTTTAGTTGGAGATAATATGACTTATTTTCTTTAAGCTCTGTGATGGCACAGCAGTGGATTCTTTTGAATCATTATCTTGGATTAGCCTGGCAAAAATAATTATTAGGGGTGTCCTGATACAACTATTTCACCTCCGATACGATACCGATATTGCAGCCTTGAGTATTGGCCGATACTGATATCAATCCGATACGATATCAGCAGGAATCATACAGACTTTTATTACCTATTTTGTAGTATGGACTGTAAGAAAAGGCTTGATCAGGTCAGATTACTCAAACAGAGAACAGTAGTCAGCAATAGGGGGTATGAGAAAAACTGACCCATTTGTTATTAACCAATAGGTTAAATAAATTTTAACCTTAAACATAAGAATATTACGAAGGAGGATTAGGGCCACGTTGAAAACTAAAAAAAAGGAAGGTTACGAGAATAAAGTCATAAAGTTACGAGAATAATCTCATAAAATACGAGAATAAAAGTCATAAAGTTACGAGAATAATCTCATAAATTACGAGAATAAAGTCGTAAATTTACAAGAATTAAGTCATCTCAAACTAGGAAACATCTGCTTTAGAAAGATATTCACAGATTCGGACTTTGCCTACGACGGCGTATTCGGGCCACTTGAAGAAATAAAAAAAATAAATGAAAACTCGAAAATCTTCGATAAAAAACTGGAAATTTTTGAGTTAATAAAGTCACAAATTTATGACTTTATAAAGTCGCAAATTTATAAAGTTGCAAATTTGCGACTTTATAAAGTCATTAAATTGATATAACCTCATATTTCGGGTCAATAACTCATCAATAAAACAACATAGTTCCAAACCCGACCCTTCATTTTAATCATTCTGATGAAGACTGTGAGCTAAAACCTCGTTTTCCCCCAAACGAGCCAGAAAGCTTCACTTTGTGCCGGTGATTGCTGGCTGGGGGGCCTAGGGACCGATGGCAAATTACTAATTTAATAGTGTGAATGGAAATTGAATAACTTCACCATAATGTCTTCAAAATCACAGCACACATAAATAACTGTGGGTTGTTCAGAGTACATGTCATAGTTTTTATAAGAATTGTAAATTAAAATATTTCACAGGATTTTTTGGATTGAAAATAAAGCGATCAAAGTTATGAACCAAGGAAATGATTATAAAACAAGAATGATGACCCCCTCTACCCTAAAGTACAGCTCTTACTTTAGAAAAAAAGCTTTTGATTTGATTTAAATTCTTTTTTATATATTGAACTGTGTGAATTCATATGTAGCCTATGACAATAATTACTGTACTAACTGTATTGTTGCAGACTGTACTGACATCAAACTCATAATGATCTAACATTTCCTCTCGCTTATACAACAGCTATACAACAGAAGCTATCAACATGACTATAAAAACTTTAATAACTGTGCTGTTGTTGACAGTAGAAACACCAAACCCAGCCTGATGATCGAGTATCTCTTCTAGTTAATAATACAGTACTTATTTAAGATACAGGTTTTAAGGTAATTTAGCCTATTTTTTTTGTTATTATTATTGACATAAACTCATAAACAGCCTACAACTGCAGTTTTTAGCTGATAAGATTTTTTTTTTTTTTTACCTTTATTTTGATTAAAGATTTAAGATCCGACAGTTTTGATGTGATTGTATTGGAATGTGTGGAACTAAATAAATAAAGAGGTGAGAAATCATATTTTGACCATTTGACTTTATCTCAGACATCATGAGTACTGGTTGATAATGTCAATTTAAAAAACTGCAAAGTTTGATCCTCTTTTATGGGAAATCTTTCTGAAAATATATAGGCCTAATATTTTTTTAAGTTATAATTTAGTTTAATCTACCTTTTTATAATAAAGTAAAATGACATGAAGTTTGACAGTACAGAGTAAAAATATTGGCTAATATGTTTGTGATTAGAGACATTTCATTTCACAGTAGAGACTGTTAAATATTTGTAGAATTAAAAACTACAGACTTTAAATCTGACTTCAGTCATGACCTGCTCTGGCACCGTTCCCACGCACGCGCTTCACGAGTCGTCATGGAAACGATCCTGAGGTATATAAGGCCATGGAACCCCGAATTCTCCCCTGTTGCACTTGAGCTTTGATGCTGACCTGCAACACTTCGCTGCTAGCTTGCTAACTTTTGGAAAGCGCTCAGGAGAAGTTGGAGAAAACCCTCTACAGACGTTTTGGATCGACTGTTTCATCGAGTGGAAAGCTGACCAGACCGGAAATGACCATCCCCAGAGACCCCGAGGACAGAGGACGACCAGTGGCGATGGCTGACATTCGCCTGGTGACCAACGGAGGTAATACAGGTTTTACTGTTGTCTAATAAAGAAGTTCACTCAGACATTTATACAAGAGAAATGTTATTATCATTGACTTGTTAAACTTTCAAAGGCTCATCAGCTTAGAAACAGTCAAACTTTAACTTTTAAAGGCCGTTTCCACCATTTAATGTGTGAAGTTAAAAACTAAAGCAGGATTGTGTAAAACTTTTTTTCACTGAACTTTTCTCAGTGAAAATTAAATTTTTGAAGCCATAGTCTTTAAAAGTGGCGGGAAAAGCTGGAGGGAATTATCTGTAAAGTATTGTTTTAAAAATACATCTATTTTGACTTGAGGACATCAAATGATCCTGAATTTGCACTGTTATTATGGGACAAAGATGGCGTCGGGGAGAATTACAAAAAATGCTCAGATGTTTGTTTCTGTCACCATGGAGATGATAGAACTATGGATTTCAAGCAGGTGATGGTTCCTCTATGATGCAAGCTTTTGTTTGTATCATTTTGTACTGATTTTAGCTGATCATAAAAGGCTTTTCTCATAAGTTTGAATATTAATCAATGAACCCATGAACAGATATTTACAAAAGAATAAGAGCAGCCACAGATCATAGCTGCTGAACACATGTAAAAAGAAAATGAGGCCTAACAACATCAGTGCTTTTGTGATAATCACAAATATGATATAAGCCTATATTTTTACTCTTTACTGTCAAACTTGATGTAATTTTGCCATATTTTTGAAGGTAGATGAAACTAAGCTGATACCTTAAGAATATTATGTATTTTCAGTAAAGAGGATCAAACTTTAAAGCTCCTTTCATTTACATTATCAATCAGTACTCTTGATGTCTGTGACAAAGTCATATATCTTGGTCAAAATATGAATTCTTACCTTATTGTTTATTTAGTTCCACATATTCCATCAAACAATCACATTAAAATCCTTAATCAGTACTCAGAAACAAACCAATGATACGGTAAATGTTGGTGCGGCATGTTCAGATGACAGATTGCAGGAGTCTTTGATTATTGTTTTAATAACATATTTCCAGCTCTGTCACAGTGTACATACTTCATTTTTCAGCAAAGTGTCTCAGTATTTGACCCGATGGAAGTAAACTGTGACTCCTGTGCTGTATTTATGTTCAACTTCTGCATCACAAGCTCATCACTGAGAAAAATGTGCTTTAGGACCTGACATTGTTTTGAGAGTTTTGCATGAAAGAGTGAATGACATTTACAAACTGTGCCAAAGAAGAGACAAATGTTGAATGTGTTGTCAAAAGAGCCCTTATCTAATAAATACAGATTATAAAACTTGAATTAAGGGTTTTGTAAATGCAGAAATAATTTCATTTGAATAACAAACACAACACCTGATCAAAAAGTAAACAGGCGTTTTTGTGTTACAGTAAAAGTTTGTCAGTCTTTTTCTTTTTTAATTTGTTGTTTTAGTTCCACATATTCAGTGTCACAAGAGAAAAATTAGTTGTTGGTATTGTGTACTCAAACATTTTGTTTTTCCCTGCAGGAGCTGGCGTCCCTGAGGTCAACTTGGTTGTCCAGCATGAAGGGAACCAGAACCTCCCCATCTTTATCCCCAACCAGGTGGTAGGTGAGTATGGAGGTGAGTATGGAGGTGCTTTTGCTGGTGCAGGTGGAGACATTCCTCCTGTTTTTGACCTGGAGGATTTTGATGATGTCGAACACATCATGGACCTCTCTGACTCGGAGGACGATGACGACAGTAGTGTGTGGACTGACTGGAGTGATCTGAGTTCAGTCTCTGGATATGGGTCCATGTCTGAGTCTGAGGAGGAGGAGGAGGAAGATGATGAAGGTGAGGACATCAGACCCGGCTCCCCTCTGGATCAGGAGTTCCCACCAGACCACTTTTGGCAGGGCTGGCGCCAGGTGGATCCGTCAGCGGTCGTCTCCCATCTTGTCCAAGCTGGACTCCCTTGTGCAGGCCCTCTTGTCCCCACTCATGGACCTGCTGTCTCTGATGACGACAGCAGTGTGTGGACTGACTGCTCTGATCTGAGTTTAGACTCTGAATATGGGTCCATGTCTGAGTCTGAGGAGGAGGAGGAAGATGATGAAGGTGAGGACGTCAGACCCGACTCCCCTCTGGACCAGGAGTTCCCACCAGACCACTTTTGGCAGGGCTGGCGCCAGGTGGATCCGTCAGCGGTCGTCTCCCCTCTTGTCCAAGCTGGACTCCCTTCTGCAGGCCCTCTTGTCCCCACTCATGGACCTGCTGTCCCTGCTGACCCCCGTGTCTCTGCTAGACCTGTCGGAGAAGAGCCTACTCCGTCCACCTCAGGCCTGGGTTCTTCTACAAAGAGGAACAGGGAGGAGAGCCCTGCAGCACAGCAGAGTGCAAAGAGGCAGAGGAGGGACAACGGAGACGTGGACGACCAGCAGCAGTCCACCTCCTCAGGACTCTGCTCCTTTCCTGTCAGAGGATCCTGGCCAGCTCCTTATGACGGCTGGGACTCTGACAACAGCGACTCAGATTAAAAAAGAGGAGCCGTCTGACCTCTGGTCCAATCTTTGTGAGCAGGAGGACTGATAAAGCCCCAGCTCACTGCACTCTGCACCAGATGTTTTTACACTTCTCTGTGTTGTTATTTGTTTGTATTTATGATTGTTTTTTTCAGATTTAAGAGGTAAGTTCAAACATTTTGTAACTTTAGTGCACTGTTTCAGTAGATTCAGACCTACTAACTCTTTTATGCAGTTGATTTTAGGAGGCACGGATGGTTATTGCAAACAAAGGTAAGGACAAAGTCTTTTTCTTTTCTCTTTTATGTGTTTGAACAAGTGTGCTCCATTATTTATCAGCGTTAGAGATGAAAATGTTTGAGCAGCCAAATGCAGTTGTTACTCTACTCTACTCAACCCACAAGCCACAGTGGCTGGTAAATTGACAGTGATTCTTAAAACTCAGCAATAAAACTCAAGATTACACTGTGTGGGATCACAAAGTTTTCATTTTATTGATTACAGGCCATTTGAAGGAAAATTGTGGTTTAACCCCTGAGTGACACACACTGGCTTCCTCTATGGAGGATGAGATTTGGAATAAAAAGTAAATCAAGCCAAATAGAACCAAATTAAAATAAGGAAAACCTTTAACAGTTAAATTGAAATATAATAAATATAACAATATAATTAATTTATATTAAAAGAAAACTTTATATAACTTTTTATATTAAAAGAAAACTTTTGTGTCATGCAGTTTCCTTAGATACTTAAACAGTACAATATAGACAGCAGAAGAAACTGTCTTGTATGATGCAGTGTGACTCAAACGGTGCTGTAGCTTAGCCAACGTTTAGTTATCTCTGTAATAAAAAAGTTCCTCTGAATGTACTCATTTATGTACTCTTACCTTTTTAAAGCCATTTCAGAAAAAAAGGCTGTTTAATCAAAATAAAGCTAAAAAAAACTCAGCAAATACTATAAGCTGAAAACTGCAGTTGTAACAGATGGCTGACTAAGGGGAGAATATGATATGAAAAAACTTTTGACAAAGTTTCCCTGCACTGTAGAACAGTGATTTGATAATGCAGTTTTAATGCATATTTACTCTTGGTTACAGTTTCATTTTAATTTAATTTTAATTTAATTCATTTCAATTTATTTTTGTGTCTCCATGCCAAGGAGGAGATGGGCGACTCCACATGAACTGAAGATGTTTACAGCCCAGGAGAGAAGGATTGATGCGGTGGTCACCTTTCCTTCTGGTAAAGGAAAGGTGACCACCACAATGTAAGTACTTCCTCATTGAGAGTTCAACAGTTACAATAGTTGTTATCTTATTGTAGATTTAATTAATTAATTATCTATTTGGACAATATGTCAAACATTGTGTGTCTGTGTGGTCTTAAAAAGTAATTTAAAGCTTAAATAAATCAGTGAAGCCAAAGACTGAGGCCTCAAGGAGGGATCAAGTCTAGAAGGCAACATGAGAAACTATGAAATATCAGGGGTTGTTTCTACTTTTATTTTTAACACAAATGGCAAAAGCTTCCACTTTTCAGAGTTTGGGTTTTGTGTTAAACTTTGATAAAAACAATTTGAGTTGAGTTGACTTCAATGCTTTCAGCACCTCTCTTCAAGTGTCTATACTATGAGAGGTCACAGTAGATTGCAGCTAAAGTTAATAGTTGAAAGTTCCGGAAACCTTGTTTGTCTTTCAAGAACCTATAAAAATTTTAAATTTGTGTTTCTATACATTGACATTTACGACCACTTTTAGCCAAATGCTAAGAACTTTTCTCTTCACCTATAGTTCTGTTCAGGAGGAGAGACAGAGCTTCAGTTAGTTTTATCTCTCTTTGGTCAGATGCTGGGTTTTAATTCTTTTTAAGCCTTCATTGGATTTGTTATTCAGCTCATTTTCTCTCTTTGTTCCTCCTCATACATCAGATTGTCTCCCCGGTGTTGAGGAGTTATCACAAAGAGGTCTTAAGAAGTTTAAAATGCATCTGTAGATTTTATGTCAATACCTTGGACAATCATTTAGAAATGTGCAAACAAATGTACTTATATGCTTTTATTTGTCTGTTTTTTAGTGTTTGCAGAGCAGCTGACAGTAAACATGAACCAAGGAAATGATCCTCCTGCCCCCTCCTCACCCTGTGGCAGCCCCCTCCTCAGCCAGCGGCCCAGCGATGAGGAGCGCCCCTGCACCGACCTGCTCAGAAGCAAGGCCGGATTAGCAAATGGGCCTTATGGGCACAGGCCCAGGGGTCCACAGGCATCTGGGGCCCAACCAGACAGCAGCGACGCTGGTCATACCGAGAGCTCAGCTCTGTCTCTCCTCCTCAGCTCTGTCTCTACTCCTCAGCTCTGTTTCTGTCCTCCTCAGCTGTCTCTCCTCCTCAGCTCTGTTTCTGTCCTCCTCAGCTCTGCCTCTCCTCCTCAGCTCTGTTTCTGTCCACCTCAGCTCTGTCTCTCCTCCTCAGCTCTGTTTCTGTCCTCCCAGAGCTGAGGAGGAGAGACAGAGCTGAGAAGGAGGGGCAGAGCTGAGGAGGATATAGACAGAGCTGAGGAGGACAGAGACAGAGCTGAGGAGGAGAGGCAGAGCTGAGGAGGACAGAGACAGAGCTGAGGAGGACAGACAGAGCTGAGGAGGACAGACAGAGCTGAGGAGGAGAGGCAGAGCGGAGGAGGATATAGACAGAGCTGAAGAGGAGGGAAACAGAGCTGAGGAGGAGAGGCAGAGCTGAGGAGGAGAGAGACAGAGCTGAGGAGGACAGAGACAGAGCTGAGGAGGACAGACAGAGCTGAGGAGAGACACAGAGCTGAGGAGGACAGACAGAGCTGAGGAGGAGAGGCAGAGCTGAGGAGGATATAGACAGAGCTGAGGAGGACAGAGACAGAGCTGAGGAGGAGACACAGAGCTGAGGAGGAGAGACAGAGCTGAGGAGGACAGAGACAGAGCTGAGGAGGAGAGAGACAGAGCTGAGGAGGAGAGACAGAGCTGAGGAGAAGAGACAGAGCTGAGGAGGAGAGACAGAGCTGAGGAGGAGACACAGAGCTGAGGAGGAGAGACAGAGCTGAGGAGGACAGAGACAGAGCTGAGGAGGACAGAAACAGAGCTGAGGAGGAGAGGCAGATCTGAGGAGAACAGAGACAGAGCTGAGGAGGATATAGACAGAGCTGAGGAGGACAGAGACAGAGCTGAGGAGGACAGACAGAGCTGAGGAGAGACACAGAGCTGAGGAGGAGAGGCAGAGCTGAGGAGGACAGAGACAGAGCTGAGGAAGACAGACAGAGCTGAGGAGAGACACAGAGCTGAGGAGGACAGACAGAGCTGAGGAGGAGAGGCAGAGCTGAGGAGGATATAGACAGAGCTGAGGAGGACAGAGACAGAGCTGAGGAGGAGAGGCAGAGCTGAGGAGGACAGAGACAGAGCTGAGGAGGACAGAGACAGAGCTGAGGAGGAGAGGCAGAGCTGAGGAGGACAGAGACAGAGCTGAGGAGGACAGAGACAGTGCTGAGGAGGACAGAAACAGAGCTGAGGAGGAGAGGCAGAGCTGAGGAGGACAGAAACAGAGCTGAGGAGGAGAGACAGATCTGAGGAGAACAGAGACAGAGCTGAGGAGGACAGAGACAGAGCTGAGGAGGAGAGACAGAGCTGAGGAGGAGAGGCAGAGCTGAGGAGGAGAGACAGAGCTGAGGAGGACAGAAACAGAGCTGAGGAGGAGAGACATCTGAGGAGAACAGAGACAGAGCTGAGGAGGACAGACACAGAGCTGAGGAGGAGAGACAGAGCTGAGGAGGAGAGGCAGAGCTGAGGAGGAGAGACAGAGCTGAGGAGAAGAGACAGAGCTGAGGAGGAGAGACAGAGCTGAGGAGGAGAGACAGAGCTGAGGAGGAGAGGCAGAGCTGAGGAGAAGAGACAGAGCTGAGGAGGAGAGACAGAGCTGAGGAGGAGACACAGAGCTGAGGAGGAGAGACAGAGCTGAGGAGGACAGAGACAGAGCTGAGGAGGAGAGACAGAGCTGAGGAGAAGAGACAGAGCTGAGGAGGAGAGACAGAGCTGAGGAGGAGACACAGAGCTGAGGAGGAGAGACAGAGCTGAGGAGGACAGAGACAGAGCTGAGGAGGACAGAAACAGAGCTGAGGAGGAGAGGCAGATCTGAGGAGAACAGAGACAGAGCTGAGGAGGAGAGACAGAGCTGAGGAGGAGAGGCAGAGCTGAGGAGGAGAGACAGAGCTGAGGAGAAGAGACAGAGCTGAGGAGGAGAGACAGAGCTGAGGAGGAGAGACAGAGCTGAGGAGGAGAGGCAGAGCTGAGGAGGAGAGACAGAGCTGAGGAGAAGAGACAGAGCTGAGGAGGAGAGACAGAGCTGAGGAGAAGAGACAGAGCTGAGGAGGAGAGACAGAGCTGAGGAGGAGACACAGAGCTGAGGAGGAGAGACAGAGCTGAGGAGGAGAGGCAGAGCTGAGGAGGACAGAGACAGAGCTGAGGAGGAGAGGCAGAGCTGAGGAGGACAGAGAGAGAGCTGAGGAGGAGAGACAGAGCTGAGGAGGACAGAAACAGAGCTGAGGAGGAGAGGCAGAGCTGAGGAGGACAGAAACAGAGCTGAGGAGGAGAGAGACAGAGCTGAGGAGGAGAGACAGAGCTGAGGAGGACAGAGACAGAGCTGAGGAGGAGAGACAGAGCTGAGGAGGAGAGACAGAGCTGAGGAGGACAGAGACAGAGCTGAGGAGGAGAGACAGAGCTGAGGAGGAGAGACAGAGCTGAGGAGGACAGAGACAGAGCTGAGGAGGACAGACAGAGCTGAGGAGGACAGAAACAGAGCTGAGGAGGAGAGACAGGGCTAAGGAGGACAGAAACAGAGCTGAGGAGGAGAGACAGATCTGAGGAGGACCGAAACAGAGCTGAGGAGGAGAGACAGAGCTGAGGAGAACAGAGACAGAGCTGAGGAGGAGAGACAGAGCTGAGGAGGACAGAGACAGAGCTGAGAAGGACAGAGACAGAGCTTAGGAGGAGAGACAGAGCTGAGGAGGAGACACAGAGCTGAGGAGGAGAGACAGAGCTGAGGAGGATATAGACAGAGCTGAGGAGGACAGAGACGTCATAGCAGCCGCTGCTGACATCATAGCAGCCGCTATGAACGTCATGCTGTGCTGCGTTCAAGTCCGGTATGAAAATTCACCTACTATACCCAATAGTATGCCTGCTTCTTCCACTCCCTCACAGTCACAAGGATGCGTTTAGGTATCTAAATATTGTACCTTCATCACGTACGTGCTGGTGGCAGGACTGGCACTCGGCACACAGAACAAGTGAAGATGGATTCTAAGTTTTAAATGAATATGTCCAAGTTTTTGAAATGGCTAAATAGCTGACCCACTTTTTTTTGTGCTCTGCAGGTTTTCTCCCGAGCTGCTGGGAGTTCAGGCCATCATGGAGGTCCTGGCTGTCCTGCTGTCTCTCTACCTTGTGACTGTTAACACCGACCTCACCACCATAAACCTCCTCGCGTTGTCTGGATACAAATATGTTGGGTACGAGCATTTTGTTTTACTGTCAACTTAACCAAACCCCTCTGATTGCCTGTTCTAATCATTTGTATGTATGTTTTATGTTTGCTGTCTTTGTATTCAGGATGATCATAGGAGTTGTTGCAGGCCTGTTGTTCGGGAGGCTAGCATATTATCTCTCTCTACTGTGGTGCTGTGCCGCCATTTTCGTTTTTATGGTGAGTAGCAGCAAGCAGGAACACATGGGAATATTATCTTGTGATTTTAGAAAATAAGGGTATTGATTGTATGCTGGACAACATATAAAAAAAATGGCGTTGGTTATTTAGAAGACCAACACATGTAGCAACAGCATCAGTATAACATTATGATAATGACATCAATGATGCAAATGTTAATTGAATAAAACCTGTGATAAACGGTAAACAGGCTCAGGCATTTATAACAGATTTTCAGTTTTCTGACCCTCAAAGCATTCTTCGCTCCATAAGTCATGATTCTATAAACTTGTGTCAAAGCAGAACAAAATACAAGTTAAAGAGAAATATTAAGATAAATCCAAATGCAAGAAGTCAATTTAGCTCAAAATCATCAGTGACCTGAACTTTAGATCAAGTTGTTTTACCTTTAAAACTGTAGTTTACAGAAGTTTAACTACTGTGTTGGCATAAAAAAATACTATTGGAATTGAATTGCTTTTAGAAGTTTGTTAAGTTTATTGAACTTAAAGGATAAGTTCGGTTTCTACAGCTTTCACATTGTTTATAGAATGAAGTAGAACAATATACTCACCCAGAAGGCTTTCCTGATCCAAACAGTGCTCAGGAGATATTTAGATCCAAAATCGAGCGGCGGACATCCGTATAATGGTAGCACATAGGGCATACAGCGCCACTCCTAAAACTGCATTAATCGTCCAAAAGCTCATTTGTTTCTTCAATATTTCATCATGGTCCACTCGCACTACTCCTCCATTACAGTCCGGGGTTGCTCCGCCCATGTTTTTCTGACTGCTGACCTCTGATTAAGATTGAAGGGTGGGAGGATGGGTTGAAGAGTCACAGACAAACTGAATGATGAGGCATGGCTGAGTAGAAGTAGGCTTGTCAGCTGATTGGAGGTGGGGTTTGTGGCGTGGTCCCGCTTCCGAACCTAAGTTAATACATTAACTTCATTTCAGTTGGACCGACAGCGAAGCGGGTCTGGCGTCGCCACTGTTAGCCGATCAGACCAGAGACGATTGTGGGCGAGGATTTACCTTTCTCGGCGTGTCTTCACCAGCTCAGTTTACAATGCTAACGATGCGTGGCTAACTTATGCTAAAATCTATTGACAGAGCCTACCCGTTCCGACCAACAATGTTCAGTCATTAGCCAGTATAGGCACAGACTAACCAGAGTTATTCAGCAGACATCTCCCACTGTAGTAAACAAAGTTATTACCTGTTCAACAGAAATTCGGCTGTCTCAGCGTCAGTTTTCAGTCCCAAATCATTCTGCAGCTTTTTCCACTGGTCATACGATTCTCCAATGTTGAGTCTCCGTTGGGACCTGTATTGCTCATATTTCTTCCTTACTTCAGCCTTTTCCTTGAAACTTTACGTTTCCTTCCCTTCGATGTGGAGGGTAACAGAAGCGGCCTCCCGGTTTCGGTGCTGGTCTTCTCCGGCTTCATGACGCTTCAGTAGCTGTGCAGCTAGCTGCTCACTGGTACACGAGGGAGGTAGTGGGGAGGGGAAGGGATTGGATGGACTCACAGACCAATTCGAACCGTGGGAACGGCGGTTCGGATTGGTCAACTATTATGCTGCTTTGCAGCAGATATACTGAATGGATTTTTTTAAAATTCTTTTTGGTCTTTAGATTGTGTAGATTGGACCTTAGGACCATAACGGCCTTATAAACGGTGTTATTAAGATGTACCAAGCTTCCAAATCGTAGACCATAGCTTTAACTTGGCCAGTCTTTTGTTTTACATATCACAGCTTTTCTGAAACATGCTGTAGGCATCTAATTCAAAATGAGTCAATATTTGCACGACACAATGAAGTTGATCAGTTTGAACATTCAATATTTTTTCTTGTAGTGTATTTAATTCAATTTAGAAATACTTACATTCGTTTTTTTTTTTGTTGTTTCACACAACCTCCCACCTCCATTAAAACAACTTGAGGAGTTCTGATTTTTTTTGTTTGTCATTTATTCCATAATAAAAATGTATATCTTTCCCATTTCACAGTTTTTTTTTGTTTTTTTTTATCGGTATCTAAAAAGTTCACCTGATCAGCCTTGAGCCAATATTCCTTCAATGTTATCCCTTTGTGGTTTAGATGGAGGTTTTGCCATTGGTAGACAAATCTTTTGGTTAATCACACCCCTCTCCAGAATCTGTATTCCCTCCAACAACATAAGAAATGACTTAAAAAAAATCTAACTACTTGTAACTTAAACTTGAACTTAAATTCTATTACTGGACTAGACCTATCTGTTTCCATAATAACTTTAATAATTTATTTTAATTACATGGTTTATCTCTTATGTAAAGAGATTAAAAATACATGAGGTATTTTCAGAATTGAATTAAATATTAAAGAGTTGTTATTTATACCAAGACAGACCATGATTACATTTTTATTAAGCAAAAACAGGAAAACGTATTCAAAAAAGGTCATTGAGCATCCCCACGAAGCTGCAATGGAATGATGAGGATGATTTTAGAAGCAGAAGGGGGTTGACTGTAAGATTGCAGTCTAATCACAATAATATGAATACTTTGGGTCACCCCTACTTTTTACATTTCCAGTCAGCATGGACTTGTAAAGAAGCACAGCTGAGGACTCAAACGTGTTAGCTTATGCTAAAAAACGGTGCCTTAATAACCTGAAACTTTATCGTCAGTTGTTTTCATTGTTTGGGATCTGTTTCGAGTAAAGTCCCACTCTGATGGTTATACTTTAAGAGAAAGTAAGTTTCAGGCACATACATTTTGAAGTAGCTGCGAAGAATCTCATGATGTGGGCCAGGGATGGGCAACTTGGATTATAAGGTGGGCCGACTTTCACATCACACTGCTGGTAAAGAATTGATGCCAACTACTTCAGTATCAGTTTTATCAGATCTGGACTGCATACCTTTATTAAATTAAAGACAAACACTACAAACTTCTCTATAATAAGGATATTTTTGCTCTTCTTCCGGCATGTGTTGACAAGTTGTTGTTTATTTATTTATTTATTTATTTTTTAAAGTTATTTTTGGGGGGCTTTTTATGGCCTTTATTTGATAGGACAGCTGAAGATGACAGGAAAGCGGGTGAAGAGAGGGGGAATGACATGCAGCACAGGGCTGAGGCCGGCATTTGAACCTACAGCCGCTGCTGAGCTAATGTCCGCCCAAGTTGTTGTTTATTTTAATAAAGTGGCTCAGATTCTGTAGTGCAGTAGCACCCGCCAACTTCATCATCTAAGACCTTGAGATGTTTTCATGACTTTGGAGAAAACTTGAAAATCACTGCCCTCCTGCATAAATACTTGACTCCTGATATTTTAAATGTTGCTATTATTAGAGTCCTGATTTAGAAACATCCTTCAAATAGACAATTGATCTTAAGTCTTGTGAGGATTCCCCCTTCTTTGAACTGTTTTTACCTCCCTGGAGTCATTTCGTGATCCTCTGTCTTCTCTGTTGCACAGGGAGTACATGGTCTGCAGCTACACACCTGTCTGCTATTACCTTATCACCTTTACCTACAAAGCCAGCCCGTGGACACCTCTCCTTTGCCAGTAGATTTCCACAACCGCAGTGGTTTGTTGGCCGTCTATCTTCAGCTCTATACCTTTACCGTAACTGAGCTAGGCCTTTTCATCTCCCATTAGGAGTTTTTTGCCATTGTGCATACTCTGTGTGTTTTTTGGTTTATCACTCCTATACTTACCATGCGCCTCTGCTCCTTTTCTCCACAGTGTCTCCACGAGCCCTCACCACGCCAACCACCTTTAAACTCACCTTCCACATGAACCCAGGACTTCCCCCTTAATCCCCTCACCCGGTCTTCCTGCACCAATAAATTTGCCCTCAGCTCTCCTCTTTTGGGTCCAACACTAAAAACATCGGGTTCATACCTTAACAAATCTGTCATCAAATTCATCACATGGTACAAGAAAGTTTTAATATTTAAATAATGGTAAGATTTTTAAATCTGTGAAATATTCTCAGAGTAGGCTTGTTATTTTTCTATTTTCAAAGTTTCATTTAAATGTTTGTGTTTATCAGCCTTCAATGCTCTCCTTCCATCACATTGTTGCAGGATTTCTGCAGTCATCCACATTTATTTCATTTTCTTTTCTTTTCCTAGCACTTCCAAAGAAGTCTTGTTGAATGCTCCTGTGAAAAGATCCATCATGTCCTGATGAACATCATCCATTTCAGCGAGTGGGGTGAATCTACCACCTATACTTATCTAAAAATCCTCACCTATCTTCCCATGTTGGAGTTTTCCAAGTTCACATTTCAGATTAAATTGTTTAAATGAGAGTTTGTCTACATTAAATCACTGATGTTTTTACAAATAAATGTTGGGAAATAATGGCTGAATATTATTTTTTGCCTTTATGACTCAAGTATTTTGATTGTTATTACACAAAGCACCACAGGCCTTTTAGAACAGAAAACTACTGAGTTCCAAAAGTTGAGTAATAGTTGTTTATGGTCCACTTATTAACAGAAAAAGAACCTTTAAATAAGCTGCAGCCGAAGGGCTCAGTGGGTCTTGAGGGTGATAGTGTCATACTATCATACTGTTAACCTTTTTTTATATGTTTTAATCAAAATGAAAACTCTTTTTTAATGACAAGCTTCAGAGATGATTGGGTATAACAAACAAAATACTTTGAGCTGTTCACAAATGATTTCCTTCTTTAGTATTTGAGTTGGTTTTCTTTTTCTTGATGGTTTTTCTTCTTGAAATTGACAAAGAGGTAACAAAAACTCCCTGATGACGTGTGAGGAGTGTCTCCAGTCCACCAGCACAGAAGAGGCAGTTGAGAGCAAACGTCTTCTGTGCAGATCGGTGCAGGGGCGCTCCTCATCGCTGGGCCGCTGGCTGAGGAGGGGGCTGCCGCTGGCTGAGGAGGGGGCAGGAGGATCATTTCATTGGTTCATGTTTACTGTCAGCTGCTCTTGAAAAGAGAGACAAGTAAAAGCATATTATTACATTTATTTGCACATTTCAAAATGATTGTCCAAGGTATTGATTGA